>PVJC01000297.1:0-44678 GCA_004026665.1 Murina feae
AAAGGCTGGCCTGACCACGAGGTGGGGTTTTCCCTGCTTTCTGGTGGCTGGAGGAAGATGGGCAGTAGGCAAGCTTGGGAGGCAGGCAGCACCCAGCCCTGGTCACAGCTCAAAAAAGAGAACAACATGCAGGGGAGGGCAAGAGTCTGAGAGATCAACATAGAGGGGGTGCCTGCTCCAAGCCTCCACGGTGTGCCTGAGGGCAGGCCCCCGGCAGGTAGACACACACAGGAGGACTGCTCCGAGCCTCAGATGCGGCTGGGGCCAGGTCCCCAGTGGTGACACACACCACACACACATACACACACACACACACAAAAGGCACCTGGCAGACTGGGGCCATCATAGGACATCCACTGAGGGGTCCCAGACTGTGAGAGGGGGCAGGCCGGGCTGAGGGACTCCCTCCACCCCGAGTGCACAAATTTTTGTGCACCAGGCCCCTAGTAGATATATATTTTTAAATGTATTTCTTTATCGATTTCAGAGAGGAAGAGAGAGGGAGGGAGAGATGGAAACATCGGTGATGAGAGAGAATCATTGATCAGCTGCCTCCTGCAAGCCCCCTACTGGGGATGGAGCCCACAATGTACCCTTGGTCAGATTTGAACCCAGGACCCTTCAGTCTGCAGGCCAATGCTCTATCTACTAAGCCAAACCAGCTAGAGCTTGAATGATATTTTATTTGTATAGTTAAGTTAAGCAGAAATCATAATAGGTTAACATAATCAAAAGAAGTATTTTATCTTCCTCTATTTTTAAAATTAAGTTTTTGGTGATCAGGCACACAGTAACGGTACTACCTCGCACATGTCCTCTGCCAGGACCTGGGCAGTGGTCCTTTCATCTCTCATTGACTTTCCGTCAATTCACCAAAGGGACAGGAGTGGAGAGAGCACCTCAGGATGGGGCAGTAGCTCTTCCTGACACTTGCCCTCCTCCGGCCTGGCCCTCACTCTCACCAACACCCCTTAGTAGCAGAATGGCAAGTGGCACTAGCATTTGCATCTTAGTGCCCTGAGGTAACCTGGCCTTTTCAAGCTTCTGGGTCCTTTTGCACTTAGAGGAACCCTAGGGTGGGCTAGCTGCCTCCCGGAGTCATGCTGGGGCTAGTGCATGGAGCAGAGAGCTTCCACGGGACGCTGTGGCCCCTGTGTGAGGAAATTCCAGTCATGTGCTATTAGGTTTCAAAGACAAAATTCTGCATAATTGGAGTCAACTATTTCTTGAGGTCAGTTTTCGGTGGGCGACAGAGAGCAAACCGCATTAAGGAGTCTGGGCTGCCAAAACCTGGCCTTTGCAAGTCTGGTCTGTTCTTTGTCCTTACTAAAACTCATGATTGTTCCACTACATCTCCCCCTGCAGGCCCCACCTTAGGTGTGTGACTTCGTTTTCTGCACGGCCCCCTCTGCAAGCACAGTGCTTCGTTTTACTGGTGGGGAGTGTTGGTATGAATTGATATCAAAAGCCTTTTCGTTTTCAAGATGCCCTTTGAAAATACAACTTTGGAAATGTAGGCAAATGAGCATCTTTCTCCAGGGTTGATTGCAGCGAACCTTCACCTACCCTCACCCCAGGGGTGAGACAGAGGCTGTTTTGAATAGGATCTTTCGTCACCGGCTGTCTTATGTCACCTCCTACTGAACTTATGGTTGAAGATTCAGGGTCACAAGGGAAAGAAAACAGTAATTAACTGGCAGAGTTGATTGAGCGGAATTTTTTTTCCCACAGTATGATTAGAACATGGCTGTGGGCTGAGCACCATACATAATGTACGTTCTCCCTCGTATGTCATTATCCAAACATTTCTTAATGGAGTGCGTTTTTTTAAGCATCTGCTTTTGTAATTGAATGTGTTCCTAAAGATGGGTCAGCTAACTAAAACAAAATCCCACCAGAAGCAAAAAAAACATGTGCTCATGCCTCTCCCCCCAATTAATTTATAACTTCCTAATTAGCCTGCCTCATTTACAACTTGGAAAGTTAATTTTAGATTCCCTCTCCCCCCACCCAACCTAAGTCATCATTAATAGAAAGACAGCAACAGGGAGTGAAATAGAAATGTTTATAAAGCTCCCTTTTAAATTGACTGTGATAAGTGAAGTAGCGATGTATTACCATCCGGATTCTAGAGTTCTCTTTGAGAAGGTTAGCCACAGCCAACACTCAAAAGAAGGCATTTATCTTAGTGGGAGCCACCTTTCAGCCCTCTTTTGTTTTAGTCCATAGAGGATTTTTTCCCCCCAGGGTGGCTAAAACCATTTTTTTGGTGTTTTATTAGCTATATCTTGACTACCTCCTACAAACTGAATGACAGTTTAGGGTTATTAAATGTGTCCGTGCACATATTTTCATCCATTGTTAGCCCTCACTAAATGCACGCAAGGGCACAGAATTGCCCCATTTCACTCCATTGTTGCCCATATTTGTTAAAGAAATTATTCCCCTTGACATTTGTTTAGGCTGCACTTTGATAAAATGCTGTCCATGGTCCGCTTTCTTAGCTTGGCATTCAGCAGGCTGTTATAGATTTATTTCTCTTTGCATTATCTTATCTTCCTTCCTAGCGTATTTGGGCTCCCTTTTTATATTTTAAGCTGCATTTTGGGGGTAGACAGATCACCTTAGTAGATGTACACTGGAACATTGCAGTTTCTAAAGATAAGGTACTAAGCCTTTGGCACATACTAAACCCCACTAACTCTAAAGATGAGTATGTAAGTTCTCTCTGCGTTGTCTGTGAATAAGCAAGGAGGCCAGGTTAAGTGTGAAAGCGATTCTAGGCTCATGGACACTTTCTTCGGGTCGATGGGACCGTAACAGTTTCTGAGGTGATGCACACAGATGTAAAAGGTGATTGGATCTAGAAGGTAATTCACCTACTGGGGAAAAGAATGAGGATTTTTCTTTGTGTTTCCAATTTATATCCAAGTGTCCTGTCCCTGGTATTTTTGATACTGCATCTCTTTTATTTTCCCAATATGGGAAAGGCTGGACCAAAATTCCCTGTTGGAAAAGGAAAAGCAGGAACATTTGATTTAAGTTTCTTAATTTTTTCCAGTGTTTTCTTCAGTAAAGTCTTCATCATTAGGTGCTCTAAGTATGTATCAGCAAAGTGGTTTATGGGAATTGTAAGGTGTAGAATCTGATGTAGAATCTTATGTTCAGAAATCCTTACCCAAAAAACAAACAAACAAAAATACAAAAACAAAACACCCTGACTTTTAAAGCAGAGGGAATGAAAGTACATAACTGCAGAATTAGCTCTCCGTGATCTAAATTATTAGTTAAAATGTATCATCTTGATAAAGAATTATTTAAAATCCATTTTATAAAGCTTATTGCTTAAAAAAAAATAATGTATCAACTCTGCCACTCTAGAATTAATAGTTTGCTCTACCTGACATTCCTGTAGGAATAGGTCATTACCTATTAAGGCCAGACATAGTCTTAAAAGCATCATAAATTCTTTCTAAGTGTGAAAGATCATCTTTGTCTCGTTTTATATACTTTTATTACCTTCTGGCAATTACTCTTTGATTTAAATAGACTAAACTTACTGAATGTAGAGTTCAATCAAGGTATTTTTGGGTAAATTTTCATTAATAACAGTCAATATTTAAATGAGAATTTCAAAATAGATATAACTCTTCTTACACTAATTTTATACAGAGTTCTATCATTATAAATAGATTTGTTACTTATAAATAGATTTGTTAGCCAAAAGCAGACAAAATAAAACAAAACAAAAGGACACTGAGGAAAAGATTATGAAGAACAAAATTGATTCTTTTATACTTATATTAATATTGATGAGTGTTTTTAAATGTACTTTTATAAAAATGATTTAAATGTAACTAGATTTGGGGCTGTATTTAGTGATACCATCTGTAAAGAGTTAGGAATTGTTATGTTTTTATATGATCAACAAGAAAAATGATATTAGAAATTAATATATTGGAACTTTTGATAGTATTATAACTGGGGAAATATATGTTAAGTTCTGAAAATATTAAATTATAGAATTATAGGGGAAAAGAAGTTTAGAAGGCTTATTCTTTAGGTTAATGATGACTTTTAACTGTTATTAAAATGATATAATTCTGAATTTTGACCTGAAAGAGAATGAGGATTAAAAGGGGCCACAGGCCTAGGAAAATAAAAGTGGACATAGAGAACCTACCTAGGAGATTATTGCAGCTGTCCTAGTGGGAATGATGTAGACTGTACTAGATGTGTATGAGAGTATGTGTGTAGGCACTCACCTCTGCATTCAGAGCCAGAGGGCAGAGAGAACATAAATACTTTGATTTAAAAATGAGCAAATTGCACTTCTGCCACCAATTTGAAGCATGTTTCTGTAGTTTATTTGGTGACTAAAAAGCTTCATTTACAATTTTTTATACTTTATCCTTAGGATACTTTGTGGAAGGGAAGAATAATGCAAAAAGGTACATGCAGAAAAAAATTGAAAAATAGCCTATTCATTTTAGCACTATGAGATAATGACTGTTAGCATTTCCTTCTTCCTGTTTTTGTTTTTCCTAGGAATAGAATTTTATGTTTTGGGATCTTATTCTATAGACATTTGCATGTCAAGAACTGTGAAGGATCTGAGATTTCCCCTATGGTATGCTTACAGGTCAGCCTGATTCAGTGTCATGAATGGAGGCAGCAAATTAGAGACTTTTAGGTCAGAGACAAAGAACTTTATTGCTCAAGGTGCAGACAGCAACATCAGCACATTTATGTCAATTCTCCTTTCCCCAAGTTCCATGAAGGGAAGGCAGATGGGCCAGATGAATAACTACACCTGCAGTGGGTTGCATTAACAGAGGGCAACCCTGAGCTTAGGGAGCCCAAATCTTTTATAATGGGCAGTAACATGCTTGCCCTTTGCTCTGGAAAAAGACACTATTCTACAGGGCTGTAAGCATGGCTATTCTTTGATCCTAAAAAAAGATACTACCTTTATCTTCCAAGGCTATTTATTATACAAACATCCTTGAAAAAATGTGAGAAATGAAGATAGTGCCTATGCTCATAAAGAGTGTTAAAAATACAAGACTCATGGAGAATTGTCTCTCAACGAACATAACTGTTTTCACATATTATTTTTCATCAGCATTTTACATAGCTACATGTAGCTGTAAAGAGTGAATCATAGGGATGTAGCATAATTTGCTATCAACTCCCAATTTTCTTAATGATTCTTAAGGTTTTTTCCTTTGAAAATTTTCACTTGGACATTTTAATTTGGGGCAGAGTGTGGTAAAATATTGCAGTCACCTTAGGTGTGTTGTAGCTGAGTTGGTGTAGAGATTTGAAGTCCATGCAGGCTGTTCAGCTTGGCTTTATGTATAAACATGCATTGGCCATCAACAACAAGCCTGTCTATTGTCTTAGGATGTTACCCAGAAAGAGACTGGCTCTATGAAGCTAGATATTAATGTGCTATTTGTAGTCCAGCCTGCACTGGTTTTCTTCTGGAAAGTGGAGATATCTCCTGACATTTCTGCTGCTCACACATCTGACTGAGCCTCAGTCAGCAGCTTCTACTGCCTGGCATTAGCAGGGCCCAGAAAAGTCCATACAAATCCCTGCAGTGAATGGGTGGGGGGACCTGAGATCTAAATACTGACCATATTGTTCAATCATCTCGGGAGGGTCTGGTCTGGTGGTGGGGATTAAAGAAAGGCAAAACAGGTTTTAGTCCTGGGACTCCTGTGCAAAAAAAGTACCCAATATTGAGGCTTTCCTGGGACTGTGGGGTCTTCTCAATTATCTAAACAATGGCTGAAGTGACACAATGGCTGAGACAAGACTTCCCTCAGTGGAAAGGAGGTCTAAATAAAACACACCAGGTGAGCCATTTCCTAGTTAATAACGGTCCCAGAAAATTCCAGATTAAAATCTGCAAAAGATGTTGCAATAAAATTGGACTGTTAAAATTGAAGGAGTCAACTTAAACACTTTTCTGAGTAAGCAGTGACCAGAGAGCAGTCAGGAGACAACTCATTGTCATTATTTTTTCGTGAGAAGAGTTGCACGTGGTGTTGTCAACGTTTTTGAGAAGCATAAAGTGAACTTCTCCATTGCTCGAGCAAACATTTTAGACACCTACTATGTGCTCAGTGCTCTGCCAGAACTAGTAGTGCCCAAGACCAAGGAGCTTCCACTTTCATGGAGTGTCAAGTACAGAAAAATCATCAATATCTAAGATCCTTTCTAACAGTGAAGAGTTGTATGAAATAAAACAAAAAATGCCAGGGTAATGTAACCAGCCAGCGGCTTGGGAACAAGGTGCCAGGTGGAGAAGCGCCCTGCCAAGGAGAGCAGCTGGAGATGAAGTGGATACATTAGAGCTGAGACCTGTAGGATAGGGAACTACGAGGTGAGGCCATTCCAGCTAGAGGCAATGGCAAGACAAAGCTTATGAGGTGAGAACAAGTGTAACATTTTCAAAGACTAGAAAAGAGTTCAGGAACAAAATGTGCTGGAGCCTAATGATTGAGGAGGGAGAAATGGAAAAAGATGACCTCACAGAGGTGGTTAGGGCCAGTTGGTGTAACGAGTTGCAGGCATCAGTAAAGGCTCTGGATTTGAAGTCTAATGAGTGATGCAATGGATTTTGCATGCAACAGGGTGGTGAAATCCGGACTTAGAATGTTTTTAAAGATTACTTGGCCTCTGTCTGTACCAGGGAGACTAGTGACTGAGCACTGTGAATAGATGCTGGTGGTTGGGAAACATTTCCCAGCAGTAGATTGGTTTAGATAAGGAATGTATTTTGGAGTGAAACCTACTGAGGTTGTTGATTGGCTCTGGATAGAGAAGGAAGGAAAGGAGTCAAGGACGACTTTAGGTTTTGGACTTGGGCTACTTGGTGGATGATGCTGTGATTACTGAGGTATGGAATACTGAGGAAGAAATGATTTTTGGTGCAATGGCAATAAGCCTCACTAATTGCATTGAAAATGGGAAGGGGACCTAGTAAATATGTCTGCCTGCCTTCAGAAGGAAAGCTTACAGGAAAAAATACTTGATATTGAAGTTGCTGCCCAATTTTGTCTGGTTGTCTTAGAACATTACCTGGCTAATGGGTGTATGTATGGATGGATAGGTAGATGGAGAGATGGATGGATGGATAAAAGGAAGGATGGACAGGCATATGGATGAATGACTTGATGGACAGATAGGTAGATGGATGAAGGTGTTTTTTTTTTTAATTTTATTGATTTTTTACAGAGAAGAAGGGAGAGGAATAGAGAGTTAGAAACACCGATGAGAGAGAAACATCAATCAGCTGCCTCCTGCACACCTCCTACTGGGGATGTGCCCACAACCAAGGTACATGCCTCTGACCGGAATCAAACCTGGGACCCTTCAGTCCACAAGCCAATGCTCTATCCACTGAGCCAAACCGGTTAGGGCAGATGAAGGTGTTTTAAAAGCAAATGTTCATATGGACTCCCTCCATTTCTTATATGCAACTATAGCTGTGAAGCCATTGAAAGTCACTTCTCTTAGGCAGTGCTTCTCAACCTTCCTAATGCTGCGACCCTTTAATGCAGTTCTTCATGTTGTGGTGACCCCCAACCATAAAATTATTTTCGTGGCTACTTCATAACTGTAATTTTGCTTCTGTTATGAATCGTAATGTAACTATCTGATATGCAGGATATATTTAGATGACCCCGGTGAAAGGGTCGTTTGGCCCCCAAAGGGGTCGCAACCCACAGGTTGAGAACCGCTGACTTAGAGGATACAGTGTGTGGGTCTCAGGGTTCCTGACCTACACATCTTTGTCTATTCTGAGAGCCAAGGAGGTAGTTTGTCTTAATCATTATCCATAATTCCTTCGCATTGAGACAATACTCCATGCCTCATTTCAGTTATAAATGCCAAAAGGTATTTTTTCCCACTTTATACAAATCATCACAATAATCTTTATTTTACCAGACAGGAAGCACTGCTTGCGGCAATCAGTGAGAAAGATGCAAACATCGCCCTGCTGGAACTGTCTGCCTCCAAAAAGAAAAAGACGCAGGAAGAAGTGATGGCTCTCAAGCGGGAGAAAGACCGGCTGGTGCACCAGCTAAAGCAGCAGGTGGGGCCTCCTGCACGTCAGGTGTGTTTTGCTGGGTTTGGGCCGTTGGGTGCTTTCTGTGGGTTTAGCAGCTCTTCATTTTCCCATGTCCGCCCTGCAGGCTCAAGCAGCTGAAAGCAGGTAGGAGTGAAATGACCTGAGTTGCCACTGGAACACCATTTTACTGCTTTTCTGTGTGGGCTGCATGTGCCTGGGCTTGTGTGGTTTGCAACCAGCGCTGTTTTCCGTTCTTTTGTGTTAGCGTCATGTCCCCAGAAATAGCTCTCAGCTCTCTTCCTTCCAGTGGACTTTGTGTGACTTCTGACTAAATCCTAGGAACTGCTAATTAAATTCTGGGCACATTCTCTCCCTTTGGATCCGTTATCTTCTGTCTTGCTCACTCTCTGAGCCTATAAGTAACTTCCCTCATCCAGTTCTTTAGATTTCTTTCTCACCAGACTTCCAGCTTTGGCTCTTTAACTATTTCCTCCTGGACCTTTTGGCCGAGGGACATCTCCCAGCCCCCGGCACAGCCAGGTTATGTTTGGAGCCCTGCGGGACCATTATTTAGCCTAGTATTTATTTTTATCACCTGTTTACCTCATTATCCTGACTTCCCTCCTCACTTGGCCATTGTACTTCTTCTGAGGGAAAAGGAAGGAGGGAGAAAGTCCTAATTTGTGCAAAAAAAACATTATTTGCTTTCTGGAGGGTCTTCTGAAAGTGGCTTCAATGGAAATAATTGTACCTGAAGCATATTGCAAAGTCATCCTTGAAATCTCTAGGTATTGTTTCTCCTCTCTATGTAACTCAGAAGTTTTTGGAAGCAATGGTTCAAATGTTCACTCAGATCCTAGCTTCATTATAAACCCAGCAAATATTATGGCTCAATGCTCTGTGGTCTCACAAGGTGGCTGCCACATCTTACCTCGGGCCCCATGTGGCTCTGAACTTCTCTAAATGCCACATGGTACCAGGTGGAGTGTGTCCACATTGATTTCAGCCCCCAGGACTGGCCCGCCCGCTGCCTGCTAGACTGATCTGGGCTGAGCACAGGGTGAGCGGAAGGGAAGCCCAAAGGCATACGTCCCTTCTCCTCATAATTGGGCCAAGCCTTCCTCCTCAGGAAGGAAAAGGCATCCTTTGGCCCTGAACCAGAGGCCATTTCCCATGGGGCTGCCTTGCTGAGAGAGAGGGACCACCACCATGCCTGGGAACCTTCTCCTGCAGAGGGAGGGTCCCAGGCACTGCCAGTCATGGGGGTCATTCCACAGAGCGGCATGCCTTGCTAGTGCTGGCTCTGGGGCTCGGGGGCCGCTTCCATCTGACCTCTTGTTTGGGGCTGTGCATCTTCTACACTGGGGTTGTCACCCACTTGGCCTCAGAAAGTCAAGATGAGCCTCCTTCTTTAATTTCTCCTAGTTCCTTCCCTGTGCGCCCTGCACCCTCCCCTCCTGCACCTAACCATTGTAGCTTTCTCCCACAGGTTTATAGACCTAGGAAACAGCCCCTGAGCTCGAATATACCATGCACTTGTGATGCTTGCTACAGCCCAGATATTACGGCCAAGTACCACGGGTCCAGCTACGATGCACACATGATCCAAAGGTCTCAGGTCAGTCAGTGGCTAAGGAGACACTTGCCCCCGCCATGGAGGGTGGGGGTGTGTGAGAGCTACATCCTATCTTGACCTTCACCTCTTTTGTACTTGGTAGCCATAAAGTCTGGAACCATAAATGATAGCATTATGTGTTAATATGTAATGTAATTTCATTTATTACACATTTGCCCAGGGTTCCAGACCCAGTGAGGCCCCTACAGAGCCAGCTCCTCTGAAATGGTGGTCCTGCATCACTGCAGAGCCAAGGCTTCCAGAGGCCTCCTGTCAGGCATAGCGGACGAGGTTTTTCTTTCTGTCTCTTAGATACTTTGCCCCCCATATGTCACTGTGCTTTCCCAATAAGGATTTTTTTAAGGACCCTTTTTGTCTTGCTCAGTATCATGGAAATGCATGATTCTGAGTGTAGGGTTCCAGGAAGGGTTGAGTGTAGGCCTTCATTGTGCTCCTGGGAAACCACACCAAGTCTTCATTCTTCACAACAGGCTTGGATTTGGGTGTTGTGGGCACATTTGGGAAACCCTAGCCATGCAGAATTAGGCCCCTGCCTGGGCTGAGGCTGGTCTGAAAAGCTGTTGTGAGAACAGAGGCAGCAAAGGGGGAGGATGGCTCCTCGGTGATGTAGGTGTGAAAACCTCCCACACCCTCCATGCCACAGAGCAAGGAAGAACACATCCGTGTATGTGTTCTTGTAAACGGTAATGTTTCTAAGAATAATGATCCATTTGCACACGGAGCAGGGATTCTAGACCTCTTTTTACAGAGTGTTTACTCTATGCCAGGATGTGTCCAGAGGATGCTTTCCTACCCTCCTCTCAGTAGCCCTGTGGTGTGGGTACCAGGATCACATCCCTTTTCTAGGAGCATAACTGAGACTCCAAGTGTGGAAGAACCAACCCAGAACACACAGCTTTAAGCAATAGAGCTCAGGTTTGGGAAGGCCCACCTGAGTCCATGCACACATGCCCCACCAGGTTCAGGAAAGAATTCAGAGTGATAAGCAGAAGGGTATTCCAGAAAGTGTGAGATCCCCTTACCTTTGTAAACCTGAATTTAGATGCCCAGATCCCCACTTAAGAATGTTCTCTGGCCATTCACCAACAGTGGGCTCTGCCAGAGCTCTTAGACTTAGGCACTTTAATCACATCAGTAATTACTAATACTTTGGG
This sequence comes from Murina feae, assembly GCA_004026665.1. Classification (NCBI taxonomy): domain Eukaryota; kingdom Metazoa; phylum Chordata; class Mammalia; order Chiroptera; family Vespertilionidae; genus Murina; species Murina feae. The sequence continues at coordinate 10,877 of PVJC01000297.1, forward strand.
CTCTCACCATGCGCCAGGTATGGCTCTGAGAGCTTTACATACATACACTCATGAACTCCCAACACAACTGAAGGACTGATGCTCTTACCGAGAAGGGACCAGAGGTCCAGAGAGGTGAGGTGCCTTGCTCAGGCTTTATAGCTGGCACACTGTGATGCTTGAAGAGGCACTTTGCCACACAACCATAAATGGATCTTGCAGCTGCTCTCTGGAGTGAATCTCGCTTCTAGCTCTTGTTACCTGAGCCATCATGGCAAGATACTAACCTCCCTGAAATTCAGTTTTCTCATCTGTAAACTGGGCTAATAATCTAAGGCAATGGGTTGTTATGAGATATAATGAGTATAGAAGTGCTTTGTGTATGACTAGCACATAATAGGTACTGCTTATATGTGTTCTTGCTATTACTACGCCTAATAGTAATTTATTTTATCACTACCAACCCTCAGAGACAGCTTGGTTTTTTATCAAGCTGCTTTTTACATGCCTACGAGTCACCACTCACTGAGCACAGTTAGGAGAACATACTGTGGAACTGTGGGAGAAAGAGCATACCAGTGCCCTCCCAACCCTCAGATCCAGGCACTTGGGGAGCAGTGTGCAGGCAAGTCAGGGATTCTAGACCTCAGCTTCCAACCTGCACTGAACAAGCTTATTATTAAATTTACTTGGTTTGTGTATCCAGCTCACACAGACATCAATAAGAGAGGGCGTCTCTGGGAGGGGGGAGGGGAAAGTCCCAAACCTCAGTTATCATCACCTGTGTGACTGGCTTGAGTGAGCAGAGCTGTTTTAGGCACCCGGGCTAACGGGAGAGAAAGCCATGGATGTTCTGCAAGAATGCAGAGGCAGACTGGGTCACAAGAGGTGCCACCCTCTTCAGGCTGCCTTGTGAGCGTGTTTCATCTCATGCAGGTCTCTACACTGCCTATGGCATTCCCATGAGTAGCTCATATAATAATCCCCATAGTTATTGCACTTTGCCAAGCACATAGTAGGATCTGATAAATATTTGTTGTGTGAATGAATGCATGATTCCCACATGCCAGATTCTATGTCAGGTGCTTTATGTGTAGTAAGTTTACAAACATTATCTCACATTTTCCTCATAATAACCAACCGATGTATTGCATAGCTATATGTGCCAGGCTCTGTGCCAGGTGCTGGGGATTCATCCCCACAGATATTTTACCTGCCCCAGTGAGAAAAGCATCACCCTCATTTTTAAGTTGATCAGACCAAGGCCCTAGAGACCAGCTGACTCAACTACCATCATGCCACTCACACCTCGCAATTCAGGGTTGTGCCCCACTGCTGTAGGAGTGCCAGTACTTTGCTTTTAGCTGGCTAAACACTACCTCCCCATGGCAACACTGGGAGCCATGGGTTGCTTCCCTCACAAAAGCCATCAGAGGAGCCTATTTCCAATGCATCAGCCTGTGCCTCCCAAGCTACCCAGGGGCACGAGGATGAGCAGAGGTGGGTAGCTTGGCCAGACCAAGTGCCACATTGGACTTCAACTCAGCAGCTCTTCATTACGGGTGTTTTCTGTGTTAAAATGCTAGGCATTTTTGGAATACCTCAGTGACAAAATAGATAAAGTCCCCATTCTCATGGAGTTTCCTTTTTAATGGAGGATGGGGAGAAAGGCAATAGAGCATGAGCATAATTAACAAGTAAATCATGTGAGAGAAAAAGAAGAGTATAGACCATATAAAGGAGAGCAGGCATTCCAGAATAGGACCGATAGGCTGGTGACACTGTAAAGCAGGGTAGACAGGATGGGCCTCCTTGGGAAGGAGACATTTGAGCAGCGACTTGAAGGGGGTGAGAGAGTGAGCCCTGTGGCTGTCTAGGGAAGAGTGTTCTGGCAGCGAGAACAGCCAGTGCAAAATCTTCTAAGCATGGTGTATTTTGGAGTAGATAATTTCTGCCGTTAGGAAGCAGAATTCAACGCCATGCAGCCTTAGAACAGGGGGGTCTCTTTGGGGTACCACTCAGAATGTCCTGTTTAAGGCTGCCCAACTGAGCCTACTCTCCAAATCCCCCAGCTCTGGCCTCCAAGGAATCCCAGAGCTTAGCTTGCATTTTAAAAAGCATTGCCACCCCCTGGCTGGTGGGGCTCAGTTGGTTGGAACGTCCTCCTGTTCCCAAAATGTCACGGCTTAATTCCTGGTCAGGGCACATACCCAAGCTGTGGGTGTGACCCCAGGTTGGAGTGTGTGCAGAATGCAGCCAATCGATGTTTCTCACATCAGTGTATCATGTTCCTCTCTTCTCTCTTTCTTTTTCCCCTTCCTATATCTCTAAAAATCAGTTAAAAAAGGCATATCCTCAGGTGAAGATTGAAATAATAATAATAATAATAATAATAAGCACTGACACTTTCTTTAGAGCCACGGAGAGCTAAAGCCAGAGTTTCTTGTCACACTGATGAGATTTTCAAATAGAGTAGGAGGAGACTCTAGGACAAAACACCCTCTCGGACTTTCTGGCAGTCTCAACAACGCTCCACTGGATTCCACAATCCTGCATGCCATGTGCTGGAGGAGGCCGGCAGGCAGGCAGATAGTACTGGCCACCAAGCCCTGGCCTGTTCAGGGTGTGACTGTGCCTTGGAGAAATGCAACCAGCCTCCGGGACAAGCCAGAGGCTCTCAGACCTCACTCCACAGAAGGGTGAGGTTATCTAATCTAATAAAAGAATAATATGCAAAAGAATAATATGTTAATTATGCTCATGCTCTATTGCCTTTCTCCCCATCCTCCATTACACCTCACTCCATTACACCTAAGCCACGCCCACCAGCCAAGCCATGCCTGCCAGCCAATCAGAGAAGTTGTATGCAAATTAACCCAGCCAAGATGGCAGCTGGTAGCCATGGAGCTAGAGCAAACAAGAGGTTTCCATTGCACCAGCGATGGAGGAAACTGCCTGCCTAGGCAGGCTGTGGCCTTCTGCTCAAGGCAACAAAGTTTCAATTATAGAAGCCACGGAGCTGTAGCAAACAGGAGGCTTCGTTTCACCAGCGATGGAGGAAACTGCCTGCCTAGGCAGGCTGTGGCCTTCTGCTCAAGGCAACAAAGTTTCAATTATAAAAGATAAATAAACCCCAGAAACCTGATTCCAGCCAGCCTCGCTGGGATGTTGGGTCAATGGGAGCTGTGGCCAGCCTGCAAACAGCCATCAGCCCCTTACCCAGGCTGCCCAGGCACCCCAGGTGGGGGACACCCACCTTGAAGGAGCTGTGGCCAGCCTGCAAACAGCCATCAGCCCCTCACCCAGGCTGGCCAGGCACCCAAGGGGGAGGGGGGACACCCACCTTGAAGGGGTTGTGGGCAACCCGCAAATAGCCATCAGCCCCTCACCCAGGCTGGCCAGGCACCTCAGCAGAACCCCACCCGAAGGGGATGTGGCCAGCCTGCAAATAGCCATCAGCCCCTCACCTATGCTGGCCAGGAACCCCAGCGGGAACCCCATTCTGATCCAGGACACGCTTCAGGGCAAACCAGCCAGCCCCCACCCATGCACCCAGGCCTCTATCCTATATAATCCTATATAATAAAAGGGTAATATGCAAATTGATCCTAACAGCAGAACGACTGGGAATGACTGGCACTATGACACACATTCACCACCAGGGGGCAAATGCTCAATGCAGGAGATGCCCCTGGTGGTCAGGGCACTCCCATAGGGGGAGCTCTGCTCAGCCACAAGCAAGAAGGCTTCCAGTACAGTGGTGGTTGTGGGAGCCTCTCCTGCCTCCTCAGCAGTGCTAAGGATGTCCAACTGCAGCTTAGGCCTGCTCCTCGCTGGCAAGTGGAGCTGCCAGAGGGATGTCTGACTGCTATCTTAGGCCTGATCGCCTGGGGAGTGGGCCTATGCCAGCAGGTGGACATCCCTCAAGAGATCCCAGACTCCGAGAGAGCACAGGCCGGACAGAGGGATCCCCCACCTCCCCGAGTACACAAAGTTTTGTGCACTGGGCCTCTAGTCTAAAGATAAGTGTTATGATACTCATCACCCTCTAGCCCTCACGTCTGAAAAACCTTCCCTGGCTTGCCTTGCTGTTGGCATAAAGATAAATTCAGACCCATGTGTCTCTGCTTGGCACATGTGGTTCCCTCTGCCTGGCACAATTGCCCTTGTTTTTTCACCTAGTCAATGCCCCCTCATCGTCTCCATCTCAGCTCAACATCACTTTTTCAGGGAAGCCTTCTGTGACTTTCTCCATTGGGTCATACCCGCAGTGGGACACTCCTATAGCATCTGTACATCACTTAATTACACTGTAATTTGTTTTTGTGAGTACTTAAGTAGTAATATCCACCCTGCTAGTTTATGAGTTCCATGAGGACTCATAACGTTTTCTGCTGACCATTTATCTGCAGGCTTAGCACAATTGCTAGCATATAGTGGGCATTCAGCAATTATTTGTGAAATGTATAAATAAATGAATGAATGGATTTTCAGGGCAGCTTATTTTTTTTAAGGAGACATCATTGAGCAAGTATAACTTTTAACAAGAGTTAACTGCATAATTCTTCTTATCCCAGTATTCTAGGCAGATACCACCAACAACCTATAGGAGTCGTAGGAGAGATGATACCCGTTTGCCAAATGATGACCACAAAATGGTGCGTGTCCTTTCTTGCCATGTCACAAGACACTTTACAGAAACACCTTTTTTCATATGAATTATTTGCAATCATGACCATTTTCAACCTTTTCTCTTAATTTCTTCATCATATTCTAGTTCAAATCCTCTCCAACTTGGGGGGGTTCTTCTTGACTAAACTATCAATGAGTTTCCAGATGTGGCAGAGATGACTTATTATAAAGGGCGCCCTTCCGTCTTATCCCTGAAAACTGAGTATCTCATAAATCAGTTTGCCTAGAAATAGCTGCACTCAGTTAAGCATCTGTCAGGAGAGCCAGAGAAGGTGATATTAAATGAGTTCAGAAATTCCAACTATGCCTAACAACAAAAGAACCTTTATGATACTCTTCACATGTTGATGCCAACGTTGGTTGTAGGCTGAGCACAGTGGAAAAGTAAGAGCAGCACAGGTTACCTTTCGGTTATGTGTTACCTAAGAAAAGATAAAGCATTAATCATAGTTTCTTGTAGGCAGATAATACTATCTGTTGTATTCTTCCCAATCCCATTTCTTCACAAGCACACACCTCTGATGCTTTTACTTCACCTTTTTCTTAAAAAAATCTGGCTTCCAGATTTTTGCAGTTTTTGGAGAGGTTCTCAATTGAGCATGAGTGAAGTTTTTTGTTTGTTTGCGTTCTTGCTCTAGGGAGAGTAATTCTAAAAATATTATTAAAAATTACCATCTTTCCTTCTTTTGTGTCTTGGATCCAATCCCTCCAGCTCTCTTGCTCCACCCTTGAAGAAAGGACTGACATCAAAATAATTAATTCTGAAATCATTGCATTTTCCTGCTGCTAAAGGGTTTTTGAAGAAAGCTTAAAACTAAATCTTACCCCCCTAAACCTTATTCCCAAATGCTCCCCTGTGTGTGGAAGGAGTGATACACACATCCTTGATGAAAATTCCTTTTTAAAATGAGGGCCAGACACTGTTGTTTAGTTCAAATTAGAACCAGCTTATTTCTCAGAACTGGTTAGAATACTTTTGTGATCAGAGATAAATTGTGCTTGCTTTTCTTTTTCCTTTCCTGCCAGTTCTGGGCATTGCGTTTGGCTACCAGGAAACATGCTGGTCAGTTGGTAGCAGGAAAGTGTTACGACCAGGAGACTAGGCCACTGGTTTTCTGTGTTTCCCCGCAAAGTTTGCAGAGAAAGAAAAATAATCCTATGTTGAGGTCAACATAGTGAAATCTATTTGGGTAGAGTCTCCTTCCTCCCCCCGTCCCCCATGCTGTCCAGAGGTTATAGGACTGGCTCCAAGAATTATCCAGACAGGTGTGGCCAAGAAAAGGAGAGGGCAGCACTGACCCTATAAGTGCTCATGATAGCTGGTGGTTAAGGGTGGGATCCTAGTCAAAACTGGATCTTGGCAGAGATAGAACCATCCTGTCAGGGGAGGTGGGAAGCTCCCCAGTGGGATGGTTGGTCAGGCATTTCTTCCCCACTCTACTGGAGGCCACACAATGTTGTGCTTCCTACTAACAGGCCCATTGCATTGTATGCAGATGACTTTGGATTTTGCTGATAGGGGATGAGCACAGTTAAACAGCAGTGGAGGATCTTCATGCAGTAGGGTTCCCATAGCCTTGTGTTGTCCTTGGATGAGCTCCAGAAAAGCTTGATTTGATCCCAGCATTGTAATGTATCGCAGACTTGCCCAGATCAAATTGCTGAAATGCAAATGCATTGGTTTTCACTGCAGATTCACTTTGGGTTAAGCTTTTCATGTCCCACTGGTAAAATCTAGCCACATCTCTATTTATCATTGCCTTCAATGCCAAGGATATTTACAGTATGTTATAGAGAATCCCCTTTTCAAACAGAAATACTTAGATCTCTGCTGGGCAGGCCAGGGGCAGGGCTTTCTCATGGAGGTTAAGGTGCTCTGTGCTACTGAAAACAGTGTCCCCTGAGGGGCCGAGTCATTGGTCAGGATACTTGTGTGCTCTCTTAGCTTGGAGATACTCCTTACTCCCGGCTGCTCGTGCCTCAGCTCTGCTCCTCAGGGAATCCATTCAGTTGGCCAGTTGCTCCATAAAATAATACTCAAAGATCTCGGAGGCTGAGATTTTCTCTGCAATTCCATGTTTCTTAAATCCCTTTAGGAGTGCTGCTTCCCAAAACATCAGGCTGACCCTGATGGGCTGCTTCCTGAGTCTATCAATCGAATGAAGCCATGTTTTAAAACCTGCCATTGTCCTCTTCCGTAAGCATTTATGGAGAACCTTTGGTGGGACTGTGTTGGGCTCTCTTGGCTGTAGAAGGAGGTATTGGCTTTGCTCTTGAGCCTTGAGTTCTTATCATTTCTCCCACCGGTAAAAGACAGTTCACACAACAGAAGATTGCTCTTTAGAGATTGCAGAAATGTTACCAACTTTCAGAAATCTTTGCGTTGCAGGGGTCAGGGAATGCTTCCTACAGAAGTAGGTATTCTTATGAATTTTATGATTGGCAATCCATAGCCTATCTTTTGTGGAACTGTGATACTTTCTCTTAAATTTTCAAGAACCCTAGTGTAAATAGTGCTAGTTTTAGAAGAACGTTGCTTTTCAAACATACCATTTTAAGTGAAAATTTTGAAAAGACCGACTTTACCATTGTGCTGTCCAGCCTTTAGAACTGCAAAAAAAAATGAGAGGTGGGTCTGACTTTCAAGCTACAGAGTGACTTGCCAACTTCGCTTCGGTGATTTGAGGCGCCCCCACAGCATCCAGCAGTTGGCAGAGCACATTGGAATAGCGGGCTTAGCTGAAGGTGACCAAAACAGAGACGGGTGTACAAATGCCAAGAAGATCTCTCACAGGCTGTCTCTTTCTCTCTCTCTTTTTATTCAAATTTCACATCTGTGCTCTATTTTTAAACATTTATTCTTTAAGTGATAACGCATGTTTTACTGAGCCTCTTATTGGATTAGACATGTTTGAAATCCCCTCCACTTTAACCTATTCATGACTGCCTCCGAGAACATGCAGATCTACCACCAAAGCAGAGAGTGTCTGTGGGGAAGGCTCCCAAGGTGTCCACCACCAGAGCCATCTCACTTTGGAAAGAGAGGGACCCCACTGTTGCACGGGGTAGATTTGGGGGATCTTGGATCGGCATCGCTTTGTAAGGACAGGTGTGGGTGGAACATATCCAGTGTTCTTGCTCTTCATGATAGTTTTGCTACTCACACTTTAGAGTGGGAGGAATTAACCATTTTTTTTAACTCTTACTGCATACCTGACCACAGGTAGGGATTTTAAATATCTCAATCCTCGCAGCTCTGAAAACTAGATGTAACTAATCCCATTTCAAAGATGAGGAAACTCAGGTCCAGGAATTGGGTAAAGATAACACAGCCAGTGAGGGAGTCTCACTCCAAAGCTCTCCCATGCTCTTCTCAGCAGATGCCCCCAAGTTGGGGCAATACCTTGTTCAGGTCAGAGCCCCCAAGAAATGGGGCTAAAAGGTGACATAAGAAGAAGGCTTTATTCTGTGATCCTCAGCACCATCCCCAGCCCCTCCCCAGGGCCCTGAGGCTCCTGCCATGACCTGAGGTCACATGTGCAGGCTGGGGAGAGAGAGTTATCTCTTCCTGCATCACCAGGCATTCCAGCTGCCATGGGGAGAAGGGCTGGGAGCTGATCAGCGTGCTGCATTTCCTGTTTTCAAGCATGAAATGTTGGCACTTGCTTCTTGGAACCTTTGTATTTCATTCTCAAGATATCTGCTTGAAAGTCATTTTTCCCTTTAGTTTTCCATCTTCTTCTTCATCATTGAACATATAAAAACAGGTTTCTCCTGGTCCCTTTCTCTCTCTCTCCCTCCTTTCCTTCCTCTCATCATATAATTAAAAGTCCTTCCAGGCTGTCTTCACCTTATCATTTCAAATGAATTGAAAAAAGATCCGACTTCCTGCCCTTGTGTCTTTCTAATGCTGAATTTCAAAATGAAAGAAAAGTCCTTTCCCCCTCCCTCTTCACTTCATCCTGGCCCTTGAATAGTTGTGTTCAAATCAGAGTGATTTTGTTGTTGATCCGCAGAATAGCAAACCCAGTTCGCCCTTCCCACCTTCACAATTCTCTCTCTCTCTCTCTCTCTCTCTCTCTCTCTCTCTCTCTCTCTCTAATTTAACAGGAAAAGGATTTTTCATTAGAGGAGGATAGTTCTCAAACACAGAATTTAACATTGCCAGTAGTTTGTTTCTTTTCTCTCTCTCTCTCTCTCTCTCTCTCTCTCTCTCTCTCTCTCTCTCTGTGTTAATCCTCACCCAAGGATATTTTCCCATTGATTTTTAGGGAGAGTAGAAGAGAGAGAAAGACAGAGGAAAACATCAATATGAGAGAGACACATCAATTGGTTGTCTTCTCACACACCCTGACCAGGGCCAGGGAGGAGCCTGAAACCAAAATATGTGCCCTTGACCAGAGTCGAACCCAGGACCCTTTGGTCCATAGGCCGATGCTCTATCCACTGAGCCAAACCAGCTAGGGCAGTTTATCTTTCTTTACTCTTACTTAGTTCCATATTTTGGGGCGGGGGGGGGGGCGCAGGAAGATGCCACTTTTTTTTCCATCTCTGTGACATGCAAATGGCAGAGTTAAAAGTTCCAGAATCTCCCATGTTTACTCTTGTTTTATTTTTTTTAACTCAACCCATAATAATAAACTATATTTAAAAATAAGAAGGACTTAATTTTAACCATCCTTATTATGTAAATGATACTTTTTCATAATTAAAAGCATATAAATAAATGCTTTATTATATAAATAATATGTTCATTAAAGAATCTTAGGAAAATGTAAATAAAACCACTAAAATCCCCCATATTCCTGCCACTCAGAAATAACTGTCATTAAGATTTATAGTTTCCTACATTCCATTGTCTATATACATATTTGTACAAAGACATGACATACTGCATAATAAAGATTTTTTAGCCTTATAAACATTTAACTTGGTGTGCATTTTCCCACGTCCTTAAAAATCTTCAAAAATATATATCTTGGTTGTATGACTTCCATCATTGCCATAATTAATTTTATCATTCTTCTCTTTGTTGAGATTTCAATTCATTCCTAGTTTTTCACTTTTATAATCACATTTGATAAACATCTCAACATAAATATTTTTTTCTTAGGATTAATGTCTCAGATTTTAAACATTGGAGTTATGGGCATTTTGAGGATTTCAGAGAACTAAGAAATAGCTCTCTCCTACAAAGTATTTGACATTTGTAAGTTTTTACATAAATGCCAGCTATTGGTGTTAAGTTCATCTAAGCTATAGCCTGACACATGCCACTCAGATTTGGGGCAGAGTATTACTATAAGGAATGTAAATGGTCAGTAAGTGGAGAGAGCAGAAGGCAGAGGGGGATTTTTACAACTTCTTAGGGGAGTGGGCATGGGAAAAAATGAGCAGTTCCTTCTGCAAATCTTTATTGAGCAAATACTATGTGCCATACACTGTCTGGACACTGGGGACAGAGCAATGAACACACCCCTGTCCTAAGGAAGCATGTGTTCTATGAGGGACAAGTGAAAAACAATGACATCAAGTACTTGGTGTGATGAATGGCAATCAATTATGTGAGGAAAAATGTAAATGATCTGTGAGGTGTCTTGGAAGTGATTTTGAATAGGGTGTTCCTGGAACTCCCCCCTGAGAGAGGGACATGTGAGCAAAGGCTTGCAGAGGGTGAGCCTCGTTGAAGGAACACTGTGTAAGAAGGGAGTCCTTGTGAGGACAAACTGCAGCCAGGAGAGTTGGAATTTGTTCTCCTCAGGTCACAGTCCTAAGTGCAGTTGCTGCGTTGACAAGGTGGGGGAGCCAGAACCCCACAACACCAATGTTTAGATGCAATTATTAAAAAGATAAAATAAACACTCAAGAACCAAAACCCCACTTTCTTATCTCTGCCCTGATAAGCATTTGGGAAATGCCTGTTTGGACACAGCTAGCAAATCTATATTCGGATGATCTTTGACACAGTCTGGGACCAGAATTGTGCAAAGAGGTTACAAGTTCAGACTGGACAGAGAGGCTGTCATTTCAGAAAACAATGAAAATCGACTGAACAAAAATGGCAACTCAGAAGGTTTCAGTCCAGGGTTGTTCTTATGCCCAGAAACCTCCGATTCACTGATCATCTTGAGGCTGGTCTATTTCCTCTCTCTCTCTCTCTCTCTCTCTCTCTCTCTCTCTCTCTCTCTCTCTCTCTCTCTCTCACAGTCCAGCACTCCTAAAATTACCAACCCAGCTCCGAAGCCAGCCAGACATCCTACTGCTTTGGGCTGTATGGGGTATGCCAATGCCCTGTTGGGTGCCAGGGTAGGAAGCAGGTGTGTGGGTCACAGGCCAGGCAGAGTCTTTCTTGTCCATCTCTTTGGTTTGGGGCCCGGTGCTCTCTGTGATGTCTGACACAAGCAGCCATGTAGAACATAGGGCGTTACATATTTAAATAAAGCAAGGCAGCCCACTTCACCAGGGAAGCCCTGGCAGGCAGTAGAAGGTATGGGGTCTGAGAATGGATCTAGAGGTCAGAGTTCCAGATCAATTCTGACCCCAATACACTAAGAAACCTTGGGCACCTCGTTTTGCTTCTCTCTCAGTTTCCCCATTTGTAAAATGAAGGAAGTGGACTAAGAGAACTCTAAGCTCCTGTAATTTTCATAGTCACAGACTATTCCAGCACATTCACAACTAGTATGTTGAGTACTTGATCTACACCAAGGACCTTGAGGATGCGTAAGCAAATGGCAATATTGGCTTTCATGGAGCCTGCTGTTGAGTAGGGGGGTGCGTTGTTCAATAGGACATTATCACAGCTATCATTTCTTTAAAAAATGATATTCTGAGCACAATTTTATAGTTTGGTTGTTTTATTATAATCCTCACAAACCAGGTCACAGAGCTGGTGAGTGGTCGAGAAAGATGCTCAGTGTGTCTGCCTGTAGGAGTCACACTCTGAGCCCCTTTGTTTTCCCATTGCAATGAAGTTGCCATCTTTCCCGCCGGGGAGTATCTGAGAATTCTAGATTTTAAAGGCGACAGGGAAGAAGGAAGGCTCTGAAGTGTGCTCAAGTAATGAATCCTGACTGATCCCCACTTATTAGCATATGATGGCTGGTCAGTGTGCCTTCTTGTAAAATGGGTATGCTGTTTTCTACCTGACTCACAGAAAAGCATCATCATGAAGGCTCTACCTGGAGGGCTGCACAAATGTGCAGGAGGTTGACCTCAGTGCTGAGGTGCAAGGACAGGGTCATCTTAATTGTTCCCCACAGGGTAACACTGTGCTTTGAGGAGTGATGGTCCCAAACTGTCTCTGGTGACAATCCATTGACACAAACCTGCTCCACAGGACTTGTTCCCCAGACCAAAGAAGAAAGAACTTGAGTGGCAATGTTCATAAACAGGCCCCCCTCGGCTGCTTCTCCGGGAGCCAGACCCTGATTTATCCTTGGAAAAAAATAAATAGTGAAGAAGGTACAAACATTGCCTTGAAAGAACCCAGTTCAGAGTGGGTTCAGAAAGCTTCCTTCCAGGAAAGGAGCGTCCAGACCTCCCGGCCCAGTCTTGCTTTTCCAGACTCCTGGGGGGTCTGCTGGGGCCAGGGTCTTCTGAGGCTTCCCAGATGAGGCCGGGCTTCCAGGGAGAGCCGCGTTCCTGAGCCTTCCCGTGATGCAATCCTCGGTGAGGCAGGGAAATGAAAAGCTGATATTTTGGAGGGGAAGAGCCATCTCCAGGGGACTATTTTTTATGAACCAAAGACACTTAAGTGTTGCTGATTTATCTTAATAGCAGATACTCTGAGCAAAAGTCCCAGTTGCCTCTTTGTGCTTTTGGCAAGGATGGATGAGAAATGGGGTGGAGGAGACCCAATCAGAGCTGGCTAGCCCAAAGTTCAGGCATCTTAATCTTCCTCACTCCAAATATGTAACGTAGACTTGTTTCCAAAGCTTTTCAAGTTGCAGGTGGACACCCAGCTTTGGCAAGAGGCAGAGCAGCTTCCATCACCAATTCTGCAGCTTCCAGAACAGTTATCTTGGGCAGGAGGGGAGAAACGCCTGCATCCCCATGTTCTTTATGCTCAGTCACCACATTCTGCTTGTGAGGGTGCTGTTTCTGTGACAAGAAACCTTCTTTTGTCACGTGAAGAGCCCTCCTGCTTGTCATACATGTGATTGAGACTCTACAAATACACCTCTCCTCTTAGGTCTGGGCTACAATGAGACCACGCTGAACCCAACACCTTAGAAGTTGGAATATAAATTATATCCAGGCCATGTTCCGTGTTGTGACATTTGCTAATCCTTATTAGATAATGGATAAATTCACATGGCTTAATTTGTCACTTTGACCACTTCTTCAGATTGTCTTTGGGGACTGGAACGGAAATGCACAACTTTGCTGTAATTTTTCCTTTATTTCTTGAGAATGGGACATCGTTTTTTATTGTTAGCTGGTGGAAACTTTGGTGAATCGTGGCCAACTGTGGCTCACCCCCACAGGAAGAAAACATGACTTTAGCTGAGAACATATTCTTTGAAACAAACCAGAATATTTGATTTTTGAAATATCTTCCCACTTAAAAAAAGAACAAAAACAAAATGAAAAAAACCAGACTGTCCAATGAATATTAACATTCTGAGCAAGACTAAGAGAATTGAGGAAGTCAAAAGATAGAATTTCTCTCTGAGGAAAATTTTAGAGTGATGTGTGATGCTTTAGTTTAATAATAACTCCACTGAGCATGAAAGAGTCAGTGAGGATGCAGGTACAGCCCCAAGCATTCACCAAGCATCCTCCTCAATCTTGGTCCTCCTTCCTCCAAGCGGAAGGAGCTAGGTGTTGGCTAGAAGTCAGGCATTCCACATTCCTTTCCTGGGTCACCCACATACACATGACCTTGGGCACATCCTGTCTTTTTACTTCCATTTCTGGAGTTAGGTCCAAAAAATCTGCTTGACTATATAGGTCCGTTTCTCTCTCTCTCTCTCTCTCTCTCTCTCTCTCTCTCTCTCTCTCTCTCTCTCTCCCTGCTAAACAATTTTATGTTGAAAATCATTGTCACATCTTTCTGATTGCTTGGCTTGGAACTATTGCCCTGTTCTCCATTCTTTTTTCAGCCTCCCACACAGTTTGGTTGCCAGTCGTACATGCTCAGTAGTCACCTTTAGGGGACTCAAATCTTATCAAGTGTGACAAGTCTGATCAGGTGAGGGGCTATTAATCAGTTGGGTTATACTCGCAAAATTATTTAAGTGAGATTCCAATTCTGGTTGTAATTGCAGGTTTGTATTAACAAGTTTGGTTTGCAGTTTTATTAGCAGGAATCCTTTTGGGCAGATCCACCATTACTTCCCTGTGAGGTTAGGGCATGTGATTTTTCATCTCCGTGATGGTTTTCAGAAGAGTGCTCATATAAAAAAGCCCAATTCTCTCCTCTTAGCCACACCCAATGCTCAGCTTCTGCCGAGAGCAAGGTCCCAAACCATCCCCATGTCTCCTTATGAAATGCTGTTGAAAAACATTAGTCCCTGTGCACTGCACACAAAAGCCAAATTACTTCTGGAATGTTCAGTGGAACTCTGGGAATCCAGATAGGGATCAAGGAAGCAGCGCAGCATCTGCTCAGTCCATTGATTGATTTGTAGGAGACTGTTCTCCTTACCTTGAACCAGCTGAAGTTAAGTCTTGGGTGTCACTTCTAGTGTTTGTTTGTTGATTCATTTGTTTGTTTGTTTAATTATTATATTTTGTTTTCTGTGGATCTCAGAGACTGCAAAGGAAAGTTATGGGAATGCAGGGGTCTCTTCTTCCAGGTAAAGCAATATCCTTCTGGTGGATTGCCAGGTGTGGTGTTTCCCAGACCTTTCACACTGCCAAAATCACAAAGAAAGAGCTTCTGGAAAAAAACAACCCAAAACCACACACTCATTCGGGGGCAGAGCTGGTCTATCTCATGCTGGTTCTCATACCCACCTCACTGAGATCTTTACAGGCATGAAAGGCTCCCAATGCTGAGGAGGAAGAGAGAACACATGAAAAGGAGGTAGAAGGGACCCTTTTCTGATCAGAAAGGGCTACTGAGAGAGGAGGGCAAGAAACAGGGACCTTTTCTCAGCATCAGTGATCCCCAGCACAGAACTCCCAAAGGCTTAGTGCTATGCCCTATCCATTCTTAGAGGAAGAAGATCACAAATGAAAGTGGAAGATAAAAGGAAAGAATAGTAAATAGGATAAAGATTTTTATTTGAACTTCCAGTTCTCTCCAGTGTTTCTGACTATCTCATGGCAAAATCCTCAAAAGCAATTTACATGTATCTTAATTTTTAAAATAGTTATATCAACTGCAGCTAAACTTGGTTATGCTTTGAATGGCCTGGTACACTTCTTCCCCACTTTTATTAAATACCAACTTCAGGACGAGCCTTTCTACCTTCATGGTCAGCATCTCAGGGGAGAGACACCAAAAGTCAATGGATCTGACTGATAGCCAGAATTTTGGAGGCATTGATCTAATGAAGGAAGTGATCAACCTCCAAAGGTGGAAATCATTGTGTCACCAAATGCCTCCTCCCTCTCTCTCTTTAGAGACAGCTTTGCAATTCAGAAATGTCAACTGGAAATAAATAACAAGAATTGGGGTGTCTTTGGGCTACAATTGTGACAAGAAAAGATGGTCACAGGACCATGTAGCAGGGTGAGGGCTGGAGTAGAGATAAACCTGTCAGCACAGGGCACACAATGATAATGAGTAAGAGGGACAGTTGGTCAACAGACCCTATTGAGTACAAAGAGGGTCCGAACCCTGGCATTCCAGGGCCATATAAAGGAATCAGAAGCTACAGACTGTGCTTAGGTACCTAGAGCACCTCCCTGGATAGCCAGCAGCCTGCAGATGCCCTGTGCATAAAACCAGAGAGTTTAATAATATTTTGCTGGTCGTTAAACAGCTATTAAGTAGCCTAACTTTGATCATTTGACCCAGGCCCTCTGATCCCATTTCTAGTTTTCCTCACTCTCCAGGACTCTTTCAGTTATGGAATTTATCTTAATGGGATCCATTTTGAGCCCAGCTGTGATGGACTCTGTAGGGCCTGGTTTAATAGGGAGGGACCCTGTCTACCTAGGATGGAGAGGAATCTGTGTGCACGCTGGGTTACAGACAGACCATATTTGGGGAGAGTTTTTATGAAGGAAGCTGGAAGAGGTAGATTGTTCGGAAGGAAAGGTAGAGGTTGGCCTTGCCTGGTGACTGACCTGTTTCTCTCTGGTGCACAAGACCTTGGGGAGCCACTGTGTATTCAGGGAGAGTATGATATGGAAACTGTCAACAGGAAGCAGGTTAGAAACAGCGTGTTTCATGAATAATAAAATGGCTTGTGAGATTTGGTACTAGGTCATTTCTGCGCGTGGAGCTTGCCCTGGGTCGGCTGGGGCGTGGGTACCTCCTTGGGACTTGTTCTTGTTTTCTGCATATTTAAGAGTAGTTGGCCAGGGACGATCTGGGCCGTTCATTAATGCACCTCCACCCCAGCCATGCCGAGGATGAAGTAACAGCTTCCTTCAATTATACAGTCTGAGACATGGGCATCTGCAGTCTTTCCTCTGTAGCCCGATTTTCAAATAGTGCCCTGAAAGCTTCAGGAAATGAGAAGTCCTTTGGGCCATTAATGTCAAAATCCCAGAACTAAAGGCCCTATTTGCTACCAGTTTCCAACTTATGTCTATTCCTAAATAATCACTATGGTGCATTATTCTTTTAATGCATTATTTCCCAGAGAGAGACAGAAAGAAAGAGAGACTACTATCTGATTCTGGGTGCTATTTTCTATTTTCTTATTTTGGGGAGTAGGCCTGAAATGTCCTCAGGCACATGCTCTTTCTGAGCCATAATTATGCTTTTAACCTACTCCTTTATGTCTGGGTCCTTAATGTCCAAACTCCTATATAATTACCAAGTTCAGTGTGTGGGAATGAGACAAATATTTTTTGCATGACTTTAGCCTATACATTACTGCAAACACTGTATTATTACAAGATATTTCCTGAACTTGAAGCTGTACTATTAACTCTCTCAAATTGAAAAGACCCAGCAAAGAGATACTCCCAATCTTTGGCCCATGATGCAAAAGTCAGATGGACAGTGACTTGATCCAGCTGAGGGCCCTGGGGCTCCTGGGGGAGGACTTGAATTTGGCACCAATATATTGGTTCTGAGCCTGACAGGGATTTGGGAGCCTCTCCGTTTCCATCCAGCTGTGATGCATAGCCACAGCCACTGCCCTGGGAGGCACTCGCATTCCTCAGTATTTGAAAGGGTCCAGGTTTGTTAACTGCCTCTTCTGGAGGAAGAAGTTACTGTGTGAGCTCAGTAGGCTAAAGGGAGATTGTTGATGCTGATTGTTCAGAGTAAACAAGGACTTTAGAGGATCAAGCTGGAGGGAGGAGAGCTGTGGCCTTAAAGCAGGGTTCGTTTCATCCTGGGCGCTGCAGGCCAACAGGAAAAACAGCAGGATTCCAAGCACACCAAGGCCAGTCTCAGGAGTCTCTGCCCTGAACTGAAGAGATTTCAACAGCATTTCCTTCTCATTTCAGAAATAATCTGTACTAGTAGCTCAGCATTTTTGTTTAGGGAGCCACAAACATTTTTACTGTTTTGTGATTATTTTCTTTTATTGACTATTCAAGAAATGTGGAAAAAATAAAGGAGACTATAAATTCCATGAAATCCAAGCACCCAGCAAACACCATCGACATTTTGTGTCTATCTTTCTGGACCTTTCTCACATATTCAGGTATGCATATATATATACGTGTGTGTATGTATGTACTAGAATACACATGATTATATATATGTTTATGTAGATATATATGTTATTTTATAGGAACATGTTGTTTTACTATCATCTACTACTTCCAGTAATTCATCTACATATGTGATACTTTTCCCTTTTAATAAATATAAATATCCATCACTCTTTTTTTTAAAGATTTTTGTTTTTCAAAAGGGAGACAGGAAGAGAGAGGGAGAGGAAGAGAGAGAAAAATATCAATGTTAGAGTAAAACATAGATTTACTGCCTTCTGCACACTCCCGGCTGGAGATCATGCTCGCAACCTGGGCATGTGCCCTGTCTGGGAATCAGACTGGCAGCCTTTCTGGTTGATACCCAACCAACTGAGCCACCCAGCCAGGGCAGACTATCTATCACTCTCAGATGGCTTCTGAGGATTCTATTTATATGAATAATGGATATTCAGTAACTTGTTAAACAAAATCCAGATGTATGGACATTTTATTTACTTCTCATTAATCGCTACTGGGATTGGCATCCCAGTGAATGTCTTTCTTTTTCATCCCTGTGTACCAGTCCAGCTTTCTTTTCAGGAGGAGATGGCTGGCCCCCGGGGGCATGCATAGTTTGAATTTTAGTACGTAGTGCCAAGTTGCCCTTGAGAAAACTTAAATCCCGCCAACAGGATGAAAGCACCTGAAGGACAGGGAAATTAACTTTCCATTTTCATAGCTTTTCTGAATTTTACCTGCCCCCGAAACTTTGCCTCTAAATGTCTAAGCGACAAGTGCATTCATGAAGTTGCAATAAAATCAGCAATTGCCGAGATCCTTTATTTGTTCACTAACATTAAGTAATGCTGAGCTCACTTTGTTTTTTCATAAGGTTAATGTAGGACAGGGCAGGGGATGGTCAGCAGAGCCACAGGCACCAGGGCTTCCGTTAGGCATCTGACACAACAAATTCATACACACACGTATTTTTTATTCATTTATTTTTTTTACCAAATAGAGAAATTTGGACTGAATGGTGGTTTATAATGGATTGAACACATCCATCCTAGCAGGTTGACTAGGGAATCTTGTCCCCTCTTGGGGAGGTTGCTGAGGCACTGTGCTCTGTCCTTCCAAAATGAGCACAGACCCGGCTACAGTTGAACATCACAGATGTCAGAAGTGCCAGCCCCAGGGCAGTGGAAAATCTGTGTAGAACTTTTGGCTCCCCTAAAACTTAGCCACATCTGTCACTCAGTATCCACGGGGAATTGGTTCCAGGACCCCCACAAATAACAAGAGGCGAGGAGGCTGAAGTCCCTTGTACAAAATGGTGTAGAAGGATGCATACAGCTGATCCTCTGCATGCTGGCATTTCCAACCATGAATGGAAAACACTCTTTTCCACAAACTGGTTGGTTGAATTCATGGATAGCAAACCCGGAGATATGGTGGGATGCCTGTATATTTACGGGGGAAATCGGCATATAAGTGAACCCATGCAGTTCAAACCCATATTGTTCAAAGGTCACCTGTATATGCAGCCTTTGGAAGTGTGATGCTTCAAAACTGAGGTTATAAAACAATGGGAGACATCATTAAAACTGAGAGATACCTCAGCAGAATGGAACTATAAACCCAGAATTTAGGTACATATGTCTAAGTAAGTATGCAGTAAGGAAAAGAATGAAACTTATACTTAAAATTAAAATTCTGGTGTGTCTGTGTGTGTGTGTGTGATTGTGTGTGTGAATGGCAGGGAAACTGGCCACCAGGTTATGCATTTAATTAATTGAAAATCTAACGAGTCATCATGGCACAGCAGATGCTAAGAAATCAATGCAGTGTGGAGTATATTAATTATTGTAAGTTATGTTTAGTGCAGGGAAGGATATGTGTAAAGATTTGCATCCAGACCCTGTTTAGGGAATTATTCTCTAAGAGAAGCCCTGACACACTGTGATGAGCCCTTATGTGATGGGGTCCAGCACAGGGATGAGGAGAAGTGGAGAATGACCAGTCAAGAGGATGTAATGGTTAGGCTAGATAGGCTCGAGATCAAGGTCATAGCTGAACTTACATGTCTTAAAACCTGGGTACCTCCAACAAGGCGGAGTTAGGACAGGTAGACTGAAAGTGCAGCCAAAGCTCAAAATACCTCAGTTGGGGCCTTCCCTTTTAATCAGTTTAATTCATGTTAAGTTTTCCTTCTCCTGTGATAATGCGCCCACCAGGACAGCTGCACAGGAAGTCCTGTTTGGGTAAGAAGGCTGGACGAGGTTCTTTCCACCAACACACACATGATGAGTGGCATTTACTTGCCCAATACTCTCCCATGAGTGACCCAGGCTTTGGAAAAAATACGAAAATCTTTTGCAGAGAAGTAAAGCCATAATTTTACTTCCCCTGCTAATGGTTCACCTATAACCACTATCTGCTCGGGCTGTGGCACAAAAGGAAGGGGCTGGCTCTATTGCATCGCAGCATACCAACTAGCTCCCACTTCTCTCTCTCTCCTGCTGCAGTGAACATTTCAGATGTTAATGTGTTCCATTGATCGCGGCCTCTTCAAATCTATCCAGTGTGTGCACATTTTCCTGTTTCCACTTAGCCTGCTTTTACTTGCTCTCTTCCCACTTTTACTCAGGTTCTTCTCTTCCCCAAAGCAGCTCACTGCTCTCTTTACCTGTACAATTATTCTCACACACAGTAAGCAAAAAACCTCCCATGCCTTCCCCCTCCCAGATGAACTAAAGGACATTAAAGGAGACTCACAGATCGTGAAATGGAAATGGTCAATAGATGACTGAAAAGATGCTCAGTCTCGGATTATAATTGGGGAAATGTGAATGGGTTGCAGTATTCCATGTATCGGATTTTTGAAGATTAAAGAATTTGAATAGACTCCGTGTTGGCACAGTATAAGGGAAGAGGCGCAGACTGGAAGTTAGCCAACATTTGAAGGGAAATTTGGTGATTTCTTTCAAAGTTTAAAATATGTATACTCTATCCAGGGATCTCTCCCAAATCTCTTTATTTAGCACTTTATAGAAACAGCTATTATAGGTTTAAGCATCCATCCTTGTTGAAAACAAGTTCATGAGGACAGACAAAGCTTTCCTTTGGGAAAGTGTTCTCTGAAGCATTGTTGGAATAATGAAAAATTGCAAATGACCTAAGTGTCCATCATTCATTCACTCATTCACTCATTCATTCACTCATTCATTCATTCATTCATTCATTCATTCATTAATAGATATTAACTACATGCCAGACAATGTTTTAGGTGCTTGGGATACATCTCTGAACACAATAAACAAAGAGGCCCTGTCCAGTTAGTTCAGCTGGTTAGCGCATCACCCTGATATGCCAAGGTTGTGGGTTCAATCCCCATTGAGGGCATATACAATCAATGAATGCATAAATAATTGGAACAACAAATCAATAAAAAAATTTCCTTTTCCCTTCCTCTCTCTCTAAAATCAATTTAAAGAAAGTTTCCTGCCTACTATTTTAGTACATCAGACTTGTAAATAAAGAGAATATATGCATAGACTGGAATAATATGTAGCAATTAACAATGAGATAGTCAAACATGATCTTGATATGGAAAGATGTCTGAGACATATTAGACATTTAATTTTTAAAGGTAATGTGTGTGTGTGTGTGTGTGTGTGTGTGTCTGTGCTTGCATTATGCATAAAATTTTCTAGAAGGACTGGGAGAAAATCTTAACAATGAGAATGGCTATTGGGATGGAAGGAAAGGGAATAACTTTTTTTAAAAAAAATAAAGTATTTTGTACTATTTAATATTTCATAGATAGGTTGAATGCTTTTTAGAATGAAAAACTTATTGGTGTTATAGAAAGAATAAGAAATATGAACTGAAATCAGTCCTTCTGCTAAAGAACCAAGGCTCCTATCTGAAAGAAAATGGAAAATTCCGTAACTTATCTGTAGGCACTGAGACCAAAATGATTAGGTGTTTGATGCTGTTCAGACTGCGAGAATGGAAATGAATACCACAGTGCTTTGGAATGCAATGCGAAAGACATGAGGTGGGCTTGGTGTTCCTGGTCCTGGGCAGGTGGACTTGTCTGCGTATGCCCATCAAATGGGAAGACTGCCAGGGGCAGGGGAGGGCCAGACCTGACTCATAGGCAGGTATCTGGGCTTTCTCCTGGGTTTGTGACCAACCTTCAGCCCCTTGGAGCCTCAGGCTCCCTGCTACATAGAGAGCTTGGATTCATTGCTTTAAGGTGTGGTCCAGAACCAACATGGTGTGCATCTGGTCCATTCTAGCCAATCCTCACTGGTAGGAGAGACTTGAGATCGCCCCTGAAATCCTCGGGAGTCTTTGAGCAAATCACCTCAACTTCTCCAACTGCTCTGAAGAAGCAATAATGATATACTTACATATCTGTTTTTGGACAGATTCAAATGTAAATACATTTGGATGTTTTGTACTTAATGCTATTTCAACTGCAGGGTCATAGAAAATGAGGCTTTTTGGATTCTACCTTAAGCAGGTAACCAAGAGAAATTGATTTTCAATATGTATCCACTGATGACTTTAATTTGATATGTTGGGAAGGGGTGAAAAAGCAGTGTGATTCAACACACTGGGCATTTCCAGGTGGAATTAGAATATAATTTCATCTTTTCTGACACTTGAATTTCTGTCAGCTCCCCACGCCCAAGAGTCCCACTTTGCCTCCCTCTTCTTGGGGTGAGTTTTCACAGGAGAAGTGGTGGTAAATGATATATCTGCCTTGTTTGGGTGTTTCTGGAGGATTCATGGAGATCTATCCAGAGTGGCATATGTGGGCAGACTTTCCTTCCCTGTAGAACTGAACTTGTCCTAGGTTATCCCATTGAAAGCCAGTAAAGCACGGAAATCCAAACCCAGGGAGGGTAGCACGGCCAGCAGCCCGAGGAGAAGGTCGACAGACACCTAGGGAATATTTCGTAGATTTGATGTTTGGGACACTCCACTGCCACTTCTCTCTTCCCATTTGTTTTTCAACTGATTGGAAAACGACTAATGAGGGTGTTTACATTTTCTCCAATTGTTTCACCCACGTGTGAAAGCAGCTGGGAGAGGTTTGTTCTCTGTCCAGGGCGCTTGCTGTCTCTCCTGTCTGCCTCTCACTCCCCCAGCTGCCAGGCCCTCCTTCCTGCCAAACCTCTGTTCCTGGTCTACCGCCCCTCTCCCTGGGGTTCTCTCAGCGCTACAGGGCCAGCAGCCCCACCACATGTTTTGCATTGCTCACACCCTCCTGTCTCTCCCGCTTTTGTTGTCATTTGTTTGTTTTGAGGGAGGTGAGGTGCCGGAGGAGGTTTTGGATTTGTGCCCTTTCACTCAGCTTCAGAACTGGGAGCAGGCCCAGGTTTCACTGGCCCCATTTCCCTGCTGAGGTCGCAGCCCCAGAGGGAGAATGTCCTCCTGGCCTCGGACAGTTCCAGCTCAGGCCCATTCATTCTCCCTGGGCTGCTCTGAATGTCCAGTCCCTGCTGTTTGCAAGGCCATTCCCAGTTGTTTCGCTCTTTCCTTCTGATGAGTGTCTCAAGGTTCCGTCATTTTGAGAACCACCATCACAATGCTTTCCATGCCCTATGACATACTTTCTGTGCATGTTCAGATGTGCTCATTCTGGTTTATTCAAATACATTGCACAGTCAGTCCATAGCTATTAAAAGTCCACTTACCCCTTGTGAATCAATCCAGGTATGTGGACACTTCTCTTCTTAGCCATGACTCTCTGTGTCCCTTCCCGAGGTGCTGCTGGGCTACCAACCCCTTTAAGTTCTCTGTTGAGTAGGCATCCACACTGTCAGTGTCCAGCAGCCCATTCTGTTAGGCCATATCCTGCGGTGTTTGTTTTGTTTTGTTTTAATTCATTGCTTGAGGAGATGATTTGGTGATACCAACTCTGGCTAGGCCAGTGAAGTAAACATTTACTGAAGGTACCAATGGAATGAATGAAAAGCTTTCCTTCCCTTGCCAGCCCAGATTTACTGCTGAATTCCAGTGCTTACAAACAGCCTTCTCTTTTTCCTTCTTACCTCCTCTCTCTCTTTTTTTAAAATATTTTTATTGATTTCAGAGAGGAAGGGAGAGGGAGAGAGAGAGAAACATCAATATGAGAAACATCAATGAGAGAGAATCATTGATTGGCTACTCATGCATGCCCACACTGGGGAGTGGGCCCACTACCTGGGCATGTGCCTTGACTGGGAATCGAACCGTGACCTCTTGGTTCATAGGTCTGTGCTTAACCACTGATCCACACCAGCTGAACTCTTACCTCCTCTCTTTTTTTTTTTTCCTTCTTTTTCCTCCCTTCCTTAATCCCTCCTTTCCTATCTTCTTGGCCTTCCCATTTTCCTTTCTTTGTTTCCCCTTTTAGTTAAAAAATTAGGATTTGATTTTGAAGCTCGCTTTCTAAAGAAGCTCCTCGTAAGCCATCCTCAGAACGCAGCCTCAGTGGTTGGGAGAGTCTGGGACTTTTTCAGAGACCCGCTATTGACTCTCCGAGTTGAAACAGTTTAGACTCCACATAAAATATGTGTTGTTTACCCAGGCTCTTCATGCTCTGCGTACTGTTACAGTCCTTGAAGAGCTTGTCAGTGACAAGTAAGATAAATGAATGAAGAGGACTTTACAAGTGTTTAAAAGCTAAGTATAGCATATGCTGCCCGCTACTTAATTAAACAGACATGTGCTTAACTGAGTAACTTTGGGGTGGAAACTTCTGGGGCCTTCCCTTCCCCCAGACCCTACCATCATGAGGTGTTCGGGATGTTAGAAAGTCCTTGTTTGTCTGATTGCTGATGTGTTTGAAACTGTCGTTTGGAACATTCAAAATTAATGTGGATGGTAGTAAGGATGATTGAATTTGTATCAGGAGAGGTCACCAACTTCAACTCCCTTGGGACTTGGTCAAGATTTATAATGTGTCTGAGTTCCATCCTTTTCACATCATATTTTAAAATCAAAGTGAGCTGCTTCTCTTCTCAGCTTCTACTGGGGTCACTGTCCAGAGAGTTGGGGGTCCATTTCCAGATTAATCTTAATTTTCTTTTATGAGGCGTTAGTCTTTATGGATCTGAGCAGCAAGGTACAGTAGTTAATTAGGAAGCTTTGGAATGATAGTCCCAAATCTGCTAGGAGTGTGATCTTTGGCAAGTTTCTTAGTCTTTCCAAGCCTCAGTTTCTTCATCTCTAAAGTGGGGATAATAACAGCCTCTGTGTAGGGCTGATATTCAGGGCAGATATTTTTGAATCACTCTTGGTTCTTAGGAGTTTCTGCCTCTGTCATAGCAGCTATGAAAGATTCTGACTATAGCCCTCTCCAGCCCACATCACAGGGTTGGTGGGACTGACTCCCTGAGATGACAGGATGAAGGGCTAGGCGAGCATTGTTGTTATCATTGATGTTTGCAGGTTGCTCCCTCTGACAGTGCCAGGCTTCTTTCTGCCACTATTCGAGATCCTAATCTCCACACTAATCAGCAGAGTTCATAGGATTCTCTCTATAAATAGCTCTCCTCCCACCATTTGCACTGGCTGATCGCACAACAGAAGTGGCGATGCCCCTTGTGACAGGTGTTGTCCATCACCCCTTGTGGAATTCCTCACGTTTCTAAAGTGGCAGCAAGAAGTTGTTTACCAGAAAAATTTCTTTCCCCTGATTTTATCAGAAAAAGGAAGGAGGGAGGGAGAGAGGGAAGGAAGGAAGGAAGGAAGGAAGGAAGGAAGGAAGGAAGGAAGGAAGGAAGGAAGGAAGGAAGGAAGGAAAAGTTCCACAAAATGTGAAGTCAGGAATAAGAACAGCAGACCAGCATCTATCCATATGGAGTTTGGTTCATGCCCTATCTCTCCCATTTACCTCTGTTACAGGGACAGAGGCTCATGGAAAAGTGGTTCATTCTGAGTCTCAGAGTGAATATTTGGCAGAAAAAGAATTAGGGCCAGGCACGTGTCACTTCCCTAAGGAAAGTGAGAGATCTGTCTCCAGAGGTGATGGAAAATCTCAAGAGCTGAGCATGGAAAGGCCTGGTAGTCACAGGAACCTTAGTCTGATACAAAAATTAGGCACAAGCTTGTCTATCATTCAACAAATGTTTGAACTGGAATTCCCACAAAAACAAATCCAGAGACAACAATTGGAGCAGGTGGTTTATTTGGGTAGGGGTCTCAAGAAGCATGGTGAGAAAATGGAGAAGTGAGATAGGGAAGGGAAAAGGTAAAAAAAAGGAACACTGTGGGCAGGTTTCTGTTATTGCCAACAGGCCTGCACCCTGCTGAAGACCTATGAGAACATTCCAGAGCATACTGTGTAGCGTTGTCCCAGTAGGTGCGAGAGTGCTGGTTATTTATTCCTTACCTCCCTCCCTCATAGATCGAGAGTTGTCCTGAGGACATGAGCTCCCCAACACTTCTGGTCTGCACTGTTCCCTGGACAAGCCTGCACCTGTGGCCAGAGGAAGACCTCAGGCAGAGTGAGGTGCAGGGTGCTGAGGTGGGACGACAGCAGCACATCTGAAGTCTCTATTCAAGCTGCAGGTGGCCTCCAGGGAAGAACAAGGGGCTGTGGAGAGGCACTGACATTCTCTGTAACAATTAAAATAAAATAAGGCCATGTAAAGAGTAGTTACAAAAATAGCAGCCGAACCCTCCTTGGTGACCTACTAATTTTCCGTCTATAAATAAGGACTAAGGGAGGAGCCTTCAACGAAGTTGGGAGGCAGAGTTTCATCAATGTTCTGTTTGGTTGTAGGACTGATCGGCTGAATGAGTTGGGAGCAGTCAGATGAACTTTTGAAACGGGGCTGATGCAAAAGCAGCGGATTGTGTAGATATCTGTAAAAGCATAAATGTCAAGAGACTGGTGCATTTTTCCCAGAAATGTAATAGTTTGACAAGTGTGAGCATATGAGTATATGGCTATGGCTGTCCTAAATTCCTCCCAAAATGACCAAAGTTGATAAGTTCTTTTGAGAAATAAGAAAGTGAATTGTCTCAAATATGTTTTCTGCTCTTTCCATATCCAATAAAGCAATGAAGAAAGCAGCATATGTACACACACACTCACGCACACATGCGTACACAAACAAACCCCATATTGACCTGGGCTTCCTTTCAAGGTAGTTAGAAGGCGAGTTTACCGTGGAATCTCCCCAGCCCACTTTTCCTTATACCCACATCCACGCCAACTTTCAAATCTTAGCTCACGGGGCACCTGACCCCTGGAGACTTATTGGATTCCCCTGTCCTCAGCGAGGAGGGGATTCCTCCTGCCTCTGGACATTCATGTCAACCAGGGGTGAGGAACGCTTTTACTGCCAAGGGCCATTTGGATATTTATAACATCATTTGCTTAATATAATTCACTTAATATAAATTTATGTTGCTATCAAAAAAACTCCTAGATTTATTGAATTTCGAGTCCCACCTACGGTTGCCTTGGCAGGGCCAGACCAAATGCTTTTATGGGCCTTATAAGGCCCTCAGGTCAGACATTTTCCACCCCTGATGCGAATCAGTCCCTTCCCTCTTGATTTCCTTCCCATATTGTGTTGTAGTCAGTCCTCTGATTGTTCATCTCACACTGTAGGACTGGGCAGTCAGAAACCTGGATTTCAGTCCAGTCCTTTAACTTACTAGCTGAGCGACCTTGGGTTTGGTTTCCTTATAAGGATGGCTCCCTCAAAGACAAGGATTTGTGAAAGTGTACTGGTCAAGCACTTAGCCTGGCACAAATTGCACTTGTCTTGGTGGTTGTGAAAGTTCAGTGAGTGTTGAATGAATTTCTGCGCAGTGTCCTCAGACTCTTTTCCATTACTGATTCTTACTCTCATGTAGTCCCCAATGCGGCATATTCTCCTGATAGCTGTTTTGTCCTCCCACTTCATCCTCCAAGAGTGACCCAAGCATTGGAACCAGGCCCACTCTGTTATGCTTCATTGCCCTGTGGGCCTGGTGATGTCCAGGAAATCCCTCCCTTCCTTATTGTAACTTGTTGTCTAGTTTCTCCATCTTTTACTCTGAGATAAGAACTGTTGACCTTGCTCTGAATTAGCAAAAATAAGATCAATAGAATAGTACTGGAATATTTTGGATATTTCTGGAAAGAAAAAGGGAGAAAAGAAAATCTGATAGAATAAAGTGTAATTGCTATTGTATGGCATTATCTCCATATCCCATAGCAACAGATCTTATATTTTTTCTTATTTAAAACCACATTCATGAAGGTTTTATTGTTAACTTGATCCAGATGACTGATCAAAGCATAGTTTGTTATTGCCACCTTGCTAAAATATTTTTAAAGGCAGTTTTAATATTACACTTTTATAGCTACATATTGCCATTAAGCTATTGAGTCTATTACTAGTCAATCAAGGATTTTCATTTTGTTTCAAGGGCTCCTTGGATAAACTCTTCAGAAATGTCAAGAGAGATGGAATATATGGCACCTTTTCACAGATGGTGTTCATCAGGATTTTTGTTAATGGAGAAGTTTCAGTTTTCAATGGTTGACTTTGGTGCTAGCAAAACCATTCTAGCAGCCCCTGCTCTTTCAAAGGCTAGGGTACAGTAAAGAAATGAACCCCATAACACCTCCAAACCCGTTATTATTAATGAGGCAAGAAACGGGGACATCATGGAGTATCTCACTGGATCCATTTTACCAAAGAATGCAATATTTCTTGAAAAAGAACATTTACCTTGCTCTCCCCATGTCTAAGAACAACAACAACCAAAAACAAATATACAACAGGGAAAGTTAAACTATTACATGGGGGGTTACATAGTCAGCAGGCCCATCCTAGACCCTAATTGTGTATTTTTTCTTTCATTTGTTCCAAAGTAGTCTATGCCTTTTCCATTTATTCCTTCATCTATTCCTACATATTCAACGCACACTTATTACTACTAATACACGTGACTCTGGGCTAGGTGTTGAGTACAAGGGTAATTCGGCATAGTGTTTGCCTCGAGAGATTTTCAACCTAGCGGTGGAGAAAGCCAAGAAAGCACATGATTATTTACCATTCATTGAGGTAAGTGCTGTGATGAGTGAGAGGTTGAAGGAGGGCACAGGATTCTGGGAAGGAAGTGGATGAGCACTCACTCCCTTTTGAGGCAGGCTTGGGGAAGGCATTGCTGGAAGTGGTGGTGTCGAAGCTAAGAGCAGGAGAACTGAAGGGTATAATTCAGGTAAAGGTAGAAGATGACAGCATGACAGAAGAGACTGCATGTCCCAGGGCCTGGAAGAGGGGATGAGTGGTGAGACTGGGAAGTGAACAGCAGTCACCTCCCAAGAGCCTTGTAAGCTGCGGAGGACCTGGGCTCTTTTCCTGAGGCCGTGGGAGCCTGTGAGGAGCTTGAAGCCAGGGAGTCAGTGGATCTGAGGTCACTCTGGCTCCAGATTGCTCGATGGAAGGCAAGAGTACAGCAGGAGAGCTGTTAGGATCCTATTGCCCTGGAGGAATAAGGTGGTGCCTGGAAGAAAAGGGGAGTAGAACATGGAATCTGATTAGATTGGTCTCAGCAGCCATGACATAATATCGTAAAACCAATAAAACACAGTTAGCCAAAAGCAATAGTGTCAGGTCAGCCATTTGGTAGACACTGGAAAAGAAATAAAAACGGGTTTCAGTGGATTGCTAAGTGAGTCTGTGAGTTCCCAAGTGTAGAGCAGGGGGAAGCTACCCTCTCCAACTTTATATTAGTTTTCCTGGGAATGCAGTTGTGACTTCCCAGATTTACTGTTTAAGGTTTTGTGGTAGGCACCTCGTGTTAGCTGATGGCTACAGGGATGTGAACCATTATGCATGGAATCACCCAGTAAACGTGTCTGAAGTTATTTGAATGAATAATATCCTTGGTCCAAAGCTTGCTACAGTTTTCTTCAGTGTCCCTCCCTCATCCCCATCAGCCTTTAGGGAGTCTTATTCATGGCTTCCTATCCTTCCCAACCATTCTTGGTGTGTTAGGAAGCAAATACAGTTGGATGGTAATGAAGATAGGGAGTGTAGATTAAAAAAATTAAAGGAGCTTCATTTCTAATCTGACAATTAGGCAAGCAGGATTGGTCAAACTTTGTTACAGAAGAAAAACTAGCAACCAGCCTGTAAGAAATCGCTCACAGTTTAGGGGATATGTTACAAGCAAGATAAATAAAAGTAGTCTAGTGTATCAGGCCAAAGTCTCATTTTTCATCTCCGTTTCACACTCTTCTCTTTCAGCCCAGACTAATCAAAAGAAGCCTCTTCCGCTCGCAATTGCTCTGTGTACATTTCCCCCAGATCTGGTATTCACATGAACAATGTGGTTTATTTATATTTCAGCACCAAATTGGAAAGATGACATCATTCATGTACAGTCTTTATCCCCTGACATGCCTACTCTCCAACACCTCATTTCAGCAGACACATTTAGGGCCGCATATAGCATCTTGTTTAGCTTGTACATGCTTTTATGGGATACAGTTCAAAGGTAGGGAACTTTAGGCTTGTCACTGGTCAGAAAATAATCTCATAAAATCACAGGAGCTTCCCCAGAGGATAAGAACATTATGATATTTACAATAGCCATTATTATTTGTTCGTTCGGGCTCTATCGCTCATTCTTGGGCAAGTCCCGTCCTCATTGGCCAGAGTAGACCTTCTAGCTCCCTTTAGGCCCCAGGATTCTGTTGGGAGACACGATTCCAGATATATTAGTTCACAAGTTAAAAAATAACAGACTCCTGACAATACTGGAATTTTAGGTGTGAACGCTGACTTTCCGCGTCTCCTGTACCAGGATTGGCCAAAAAAGGAGATGTGCGAGATCTCAGGACTTAGTCGGCAACGGACCTTCTACTAGTATTTCTCACAATATGTACCTGATCCTTTGGGTCTTCTGATACTGTCAGTGGGTGACAGACATGCTATCAGCTGCCAAAGGGATTTCTAACTTAATTGTTAGGTGGATCTTGCCCTCTAATTTTATTCATTTCGTCCATAGAATGCATTTTTTACATATACTCTGGGGCCATTTAAATATTGTACATATTTTTAAAAATATAATGAGCGAATCATGAGACATTTTTTGGCAGGTGGAACTGGGATGTGAGGTGTTTCCAAGACTTCACAGAATCGAAGCATTTATGGGAAGCAGTTTCTACCTGGTCAGCTGTTTGCCATTTTTGCTAACAGCCAGGCAAGGGGGGAAGGCTAACGATTCAGAATTGGAGGGCCCAGCAGACCTCCAAGCCCTATGTCAAGAAAGAGGCTCTGGGGACTGAAATTGATGCCTTGATTTTCTAGCTGCAGAGGAAGAGAGTAATAATACGTCCTAGGAAGGTTTCGAGGGTAAGTTAGATTGTGGGTGGAAAATACTATAAGAATACACTGTGTGAGGTCTAGAATTATTATCAGAGCATTATTTATATCACATAATAAAATTCCCACTGGTTGGCAGTTCTGCCAGCCTCTGACGTGCAGCTCTCTTAAAGTGCTGATGGCTGGTCGTCATCTCAAGCTACCAGTGAGATTGTTAGGTGATTCATGAGAGAGCCTCCCCTCTCAGTGACCTTCTCTGGCTGAAACAAGGGTGCAGCTTGCCTCTAGAGTGGCAGCAACCCTCAGAGTCATGGCTCCTTCTTTCCTTCAGCCAGCATTGCAGCAGCAGGCAGAGAGTATCTACACTGTGTAGACCCTGGGCTGGATTCTGGGGAGAGGCAGACGAGAGAAACAGCCTCGAGTCTACCAACAGATGGATAGATAAGTCTGTGGGTACAGAGTGGTGGCAAATAGGAAGCACACATCACCTGGCCTCAAGGTTGGGTTCAGGAAAAGGCTATGAGTTAGCCAGACACACAAGTTAGAGGTGAGGGAAGATGTCTGTGGAAGGTGTCTCAGGCAAAGGAAACATGGATCAAGAAGGAGAAATGGTGCCCTGGCCAGTGTGGCTCAGTTGCTTGGGCGTCATCATATGCACCTAAAGGTTGCTGGTTCTATTCCCAGTCAGGGCACATGCTAGGGTTATGGGCTCCATCCCCAGTGGAAACAGGCAGGAGCAGCTGGTGGTTGTTTCTCTCTTTTTCTCCCTCTCCCTTCTTCTCTCTCTGTAAAGCACAATAAAAAATAGATATTTTTAAAAAAGAAATGCCTTACAGTAAACAACAACAATCATAATAACAGCATTTGCCTTTTTTGCAAGTCGCCTTTGTGCCAGGTTCATCATAGAGAGGGCAGCACTCTCCCTCCCATTTTAGAGTTGAGGAAATTGAGTCTTAGAAATAGTTAACTAAAATAAACCAGCAGAGAAGTGCAGCAGGACTTGAATCCAGTTAGTCTTATCTCTAAACCCATCTTTGTAAGCTTTCTGGGTTGAATATTTTTATGTGCCTTTTAGGCATTTTTCTAGATTCTGTGACCCTGTTGGGTCAACTCATTGCTGATATGTTATTGCCCTGCATAATGAAACAAGACAGTAAAACAATTCTATGGCCCCGGGGGTTTAACTGTGACACCTGTGGCTTGCCTCCTGTGCCAGTCATAGTGGAGAGTAAATTACAATGGTCAGCTCTTCTCCATCAGCTGTGATCCTTTTGCCCAATTTCCCTCCCACCTCCACAGAGTGCTCTTTCGCCAGAAGTCATCATAGCAACAAACCATCACCATTAGTATTTTTGCGTTTGGCAGCTCTTGAGTGGACTTCCTGTCTTGTCTCTCAAGACCATTGTTTGTCTGTGACTCCGTGTCTCCACCTAGTCCTCTCCCATCTTTTCATGCAGGGCTTTCTTGTCTTGCTTGCTCTAGAGCGTAGGATGTGATTGTTGGCAGTCTGTGGTGGCAAGCTTACTCTGGGTCTCTGTGATCGCTTGACAACAGAAAACAAAGCACCTTTCCCCCTTTAAACCACGTGGGAAAGTACAGTTACATCTACAAACGCAGATCCAAGGACCAGGCAGCATCAAGGGTGTGGCAAAGCCTCTTTCACCAAAGCGTGATGCATTCCTTTTTAAGTCTCAATGTGCCTACAAAAGAAAACGTGTGGATTAGGAGCAAAGGGAGCCCTCTAGGTGCTATAATGATACCCTGGGTATCTTTGGCTGGGCTTCTCGCTCCTGACAGAGTCTTCCCTGGCTTTTGCTCTGCACAGACCCAGAATAGAATGAAGCTGATGGCAGACAACTACGATGAGGATCACCACTACCACCACCACCACCACCACCACCACCACCACCGGTCTCCTGGGAGGTCGCAGCATTCCAATCACAGGCCCTCTCCCGACCAGGTCAGTTCCCTTGCACTTACCTCCAGGACCCCTTCTCCCCTTCGGATATTTTAAGATAAAATAAATCATCCTCAAGAAATAATAAACAGCATAAAGTGATACGTTCTTTGAACTGAAACTAATAGCTTTGGTATTTATTTCCATCACTCAAGGAATCTAAATGTTTTCCTTTCTCCTTCCTCCTCAAGGTTTTGTCTGTTCTTGTTTATGTTATGCATTTTCTTGCTTGCCCTCCTTTCTTCTTTCACAGATACACAACCTATTGCCAGCTCCGTATCTCCTGCTGGTTACTTTGGAATGTTTTTTTCAGTTTTAAGAGAAAGCACTTTGTTTCCATGAGCTCGGCAACCAGAGAGGCCTTGAGTTTGCTGAGTACTTTCCTAGGAAATTCCTTAGTGACGCAAAGTAGTAGTAGGGTGAAACAACATGAAGAGAGATCTGTGTTGCTTGCACTTCACCCAGTGATGTCACGGCGTCTGGTTTCTTTGACTTGGACCCCACCTTCTCCCTTGACTCAGTAAAGCAAGTGAAAAGATGGATTGACAACACAAGAATCTCCTGTGATTTTTAAACCATTTTACATTCACCCACCAAATGTAAAAACCATTTACAGCATTTAGTATTAAAACTCTTGAAGGTGAGTTTCATGGAAATGATTAAATCTGATGCAGGCTAGCAGGATGATAGAGTCAATATTAGTAGTATTTCCACCTTGATTGTGGAAGGACCTTCTCTTTATGATCCTGGTATAACTTAGATGGTAATTTTAAGAGGGATGGAGGCAGAGGTAATGGAATAGAAGCATCTTAATAAGTATGAATGCCTTTGTTGTGTATTTTTGAATATGTGAGGGTTAGACTTGTTGGAATGACCTGTGCAAAGAGGGTTTTAATTGTTTGGAGGAAAGGGTACTTAATATGCTCCCAAAGCTTTGTGGGTTTTTTTTTCAGATGGCTTTGTTTTATTCTCACTTCATACCACTTGCATCCCAAAAGAGAAGTTAAGATGACAAGTCTCCAAGATATTTTACCAGGAGCACAACTCCAGGGGGAGCCATTTG
>PVJC01000297.1:44778-64125 GCA_004026665.1 Murina feae
TTGCTGGCCCAGTGTCTATTGGTGGGTTACTTTGGAATGTCTTTTTCAGAACACCTGCAGAAAGTGTTCACACACAGGGCATGTCAGTTTCTGAGGCCAAGTACAGAAAGGCGCCAGTGCATGTCATTAGCTAGAAATGGTTCTCAATGTGGAGATCAGCAAAGTGGAAAGGGACACTATTTTTCTGTCATTATCTTGTATGACCGGTTTTAGTTTGATTTGGTTTTATTTCTTCATTTCCCATCCCTCACAACCACCACCACCCTCACCTGCCCCAGTATAACTGGCATCAAGCTAATCACATATCTTCATTCTCATTACTGGTTCCTACACTTTGCTCCTCACCTTCCCCCAACAGGGGTGAGTGTGAGGTTTTATTGACACTAAAAGGCCACGTGAGCTTCCCCCCAGAGAAACAGGAATAAAAAGCACCATAGGGGCATAAAGAAGGATTGGGACCAAACTGGGGACGTTGATTACACAAGGACCTGGTGGGATAGCCAACAGGCTTGTTTCATCATGGAGACATGTATGCTAATATGTCCTGCTACTAGCAGGACACCAGATCAAATCTATCTGCCTTGTGAATGCTATTTCTTACAAAAACTTATCTCTTGCTACTTTTCCAGAGGTCTTTAATCAGAAACTAGAGTACTTGCCTGCTTGGTTGACCCTTTTATGTTTTTCCACTGGCATGAGCGGTTGTCATAGGACAGAATCATGGCTTGGGGGTGGGGGCCCTTTCCAGAAGAGCTAGCATTCCTTGAGGAGTGTCATCTAAGGTATGTCATCAGGACCTCGGGCACACCTTTCTCATTTCTATTGTTAGGAAGATGAGTCAGCAAAGCAGTAGGCTCCTTTGTTGCACATTTTCAGTTAGATGAAGAGAGCTAAGCAAGGATCTGGTATGAGGAGGCTCATATGATGCCCTTTTTGACAAGTTGTCTGAGGTCTAGGGAAATGACGCTCTCTCTATACTGAAGATTTGAGATTCATAATCATCAAAGACTCTTATATCAGTATATGCATTGTTATAAATCCAAGTCCCAGAGAGTAACAGCCTTAAAAGGCTGGGAAGCCTGTCCCAATTGATTATGAACTCTACACATAATTGTGTAAGCATATATGCTAATATACATAAAGTGGAGTTACTTTTCCAGAGAATGTGACAGACTTAATATCAGTGTGTGACAACACTGGAGTCTAAATAATGGATGAGATGAATGAGATTTGAACAAAATGTCCACAATGGACCCATGTACACTGAACTTGCTTACCAGGAAGTTATCGCTTCCAGGATTCCAAATTCATTTCCCATCAATCTGGTAGCCCCGACTTTCCTGTGCCCCTAACGTTGACCATCACTGTCTTCTGGAATAGGGCCTGCGAATGTTGACATTGTCTTCTGAGGTTTATTAAGAGGTCAGAACATGAAAATGAAGAAATATAAAATGTCAGTCACTTAGCTACTTTTCCAGAGAAATTCATTTTTCCTTAGGAAATTCAATGTAAGTATTGCCAAGCTTGCAGAATTAGATTCTTTTTCCATTTCTTCCCAGTCCCTCTCTCCTTCACTATAGTTTTGCTTTCTCCTCGGGAGAAACTGAATCCAAGGGTTACAAGTCTAGACTAGCATTTCCCAAAGTAACTTTGGAACATTAGTCCCATGAGGAAAGTCTTGAAACAGAGATTCAGTGGGCAGAGAATTTCGGGAAAGTGCTGCATATTATAACTCAGTCTTGGAGAATCTTGGTGCAATTAGCAGATCAAAGGATCGAAAAAGTCATATAAGAAAGAAAGCTCTCCAATTTTATTTAATCCAGCATTTCCCAGATTTATTTGATCATAGAATCTTTGTGTTTCTTTTCTAGTAACATCTGTCCTCTGAGAAATACTGTTCTCAGAGTATCAGGTGAAGAAGGAGACTATTCAGTTTAAAACACAGCTGATCTAGTTTCCAGCAGTGTTTTCATCTTAAGGTGGAGTTTTGAAGCAATTTCCCCTATGCTTGGCACAGTAGAAAATGAGAGTGCCCCTTCCATTTATTTCCTGGGATGCCTTTTTCAAAGGTGTAACATCTGAGAATGCGTTATCCCACCCAAAGCCCAATAGGTGTGAACTAAGGAAGCCATTCTAAGGATGAGGGCCCAGGGAAGCAAGGATAATAATAAACACTCAGCCTCTCAGGGATCTGAAATGAGTGTGATGAGGGGGAAAAGTGTTTGGAGGACATGTAAGAGGAATCGGGGGGCTGTGGCAGTCCAGCGGCTGAGAAAGGAACAGTTAACCATCAGTGAGCCCTGTGATCCCCAGCATGGCCATAGTCACTGCACATGTCCAAGTGGAACATCCACACAATCCCAGCAATGCCGGCAGGAAATCCTTCCAACCAGGAAGTGAGCCCAAGGGCAGACAACAACTATTTCCTGTCACAAGCTGCTGGGGAGCCCTGAGAAACAGTAAGGGCCAAAGGGTACCTGGAACAGGCTGGGGACACAGTGATTTTATTTTTAGTGAAGGTGCCAAGACTGATTTTAGCAAAGCTAAGTGG
Source organism: Murina feae (assembly GCA_004026665.1). NCBI lineage: Eukaryota > Metazoa > Chordata > Mammalia > Chiroptera > Vespertilionidae > Murina > Murina feae. The sequence continues at coordinate 47,330 of PVJC01000297.1, forward strand.
AAACTCAGCTTCTCAATGCCCAGTGTACCTGTCCTCATCAGTATCACCTGTTATTTTCTGTAGTATCTTTTCTCGCCTTATCTATGATGCCAAGTCCTTTTTCCAGGCATCATGTGATTTTCATTACCAAAAAAAAAAAGTCATGTTTTATTAATTTTCTTCCAGTGGCTCCCAAGTATGAGCTAACCTGTAGATTAAAAAACACACACACACACATACCCTCAGAGTGAACCCACACTCCAGCCAACACACAATGCCAGGGCTCATTTAGCCGCCCCTTGGGCCCAGGACTTGCATCTCTGTGCTTGGGTTTGGGGTTAGAGATTGCACCTTTAAGGTCCTGGATCTCAGTGTCCCTTCCACTTGCTAAAGCATCTGCCACTCTGAACCTAATGGCAAAGAACCTAAACGTTTTGGGCTGGAACCCCCACAGCATGTGGTCACTTATAAGCCCAGAACTCACCTCTCCTTTCTCCTTCCTTGGAATGAAATGCTCCCTGAGATTTTTGGACGACATTTGAAAGTGGCATTTCACATTTTACTTCTAGAAATCCTTCTTCTAAGGAAGAGCTAAAGTCTGGGATCATGAAGGCATAGTATTTTTTTAAATTGATAATCGCTATGTTATTCATACTCTTTTTTTTTTTTCATATTGCAAAGCACATTTACACCCATCTGGCATGTAGTATAATGTCAATGCCCGTTGAGTACATTGTTTCCCCAGCACCTCTGAGAACTAGGAAGGGCAGATAGAAGTATCTCCAGGGTAAAGAAAAGGATTTCCAGATAAAAAACAACAAAACCAAACCAAACATGGGAGCTCAGAGAGGTTGTCACACCCTGAGAATAGACAGGCCCCCAATGAGGACCTGAGTCCCTGGGCTTCGGACACTGGTGCAGCCTCTCTGGATGTCAGTCTGCATGCGCTTGTGCAACCAAATGTATTAATATGGTCGCCTGGCTGTAATAGCAAGTTTTCCTCTAGTGCAAATGTGCTTTCCTCTTTCCCACTAAATTATAGTAAATGTTCATCCTGTTTCTTTTTTCCATTTGCCTCAGCTTTTATTTTCTTTATTTCCATTTGTCTGTTTTGTGACTTTATTTCTCTCTCACTTTTCCCCCATTTCACCTGTCCCCCTTTATTCTTTTCTATTTCTATTGTCCTTGTGCCAGACCCAGCGTGGCTTCCCATACCTCTCCCTGGTTACCTTGGTTTTGAGACCCTCTCCCCTCTTCCCACAGGCAAAAGAGCCATAAGGTAAAGTCAACTCAGAAAATAAACTCAGGGTTCTTACCCTCTCTCCCTGCCACCCCTGTCCACACTGCACACACCTGAGTCCGGGTACTGACGAATTCTCGGGTAGAATTCGTCAGTGTCCTACAGAGCATTCCCAGATGACAGGGATACCCAGCCATCCCACAGCAGGGCCTCTGTGAGGTGGCAGCTGGAGTCGGCTGACAATATTTCAAGCCGCATGTATTTTTTGGCCCCAGACTGTGAGGTCAACCACTTCCCTGCTTTTCTCCTCCTCCTAGGGGCCTGCATTTTATGTTTGGTCAACAAGGAGTTGGTGGAATCTCATGGTCCACCAGGAAAATGAAGGGGCCACAGCAGTCCCTTCCCGGACCCCATTACATCTCAGTAAGCCAACTCCAGGCCCTGGTTCCACACCCACCCCAGGCCCCTCTTCCTGAAGTGCTGGGCTGGGCTTGTGATGGATGTGCTGCTCTCCGGGCACCACAGATTAGCCAAAGCACCGCCCTTTGAATTCTAACAAACAGAAGAGGGGTTTCACTTGCTTCCTGGCCCCCGGAAGATGGAGTCTGTATATAGAGTTGTTATGCCTCGCTTTTGCTTCGGGAAGAAAAAAAAATTATTTTATGTTTTGAGGTTAAATGAATGTGGGATAAATGTATACACAGTGTCCTGAGTGTGTATATGTATGTATCGCTATATGTCAGATGAACTGAGGACTTTTCCACATATGGAAGAATTTCTCAAGATCATGTTTAACTAGAAACTTCTCTCCCTAACTTCCCTGGAGTGCATGTTTGAATATACAGTATATATACATATATATGTATGTGTATGTGTAAATACATTTTCACATTTCCTGCATATAAGAAAACTTACCACGTATCAGAGCTTACTGCAGTATCATTACAGACCAACTTAGAAAAAAAACACCCAGAAAATGTTAGCTCCCCATGCTGGTAACCTAATAAGAAAAATTACATGCGTTAGGCTTTTAATATCCACTTCCCATCCAAGCCAGGATGGCTGAAGCTTGCCCGATTCAGAGATAACTGGGACAACAGCGTTTGTGGTTGTTTGGGGTTTTTTGTTTGTTTTTGCAATTCCGCTCCTTGGAAGAAGCCTCGGGTTTGGGCTTCATGTGCAGATGCCAAATTTAAAAAAAATCCTGAAGAGACCTCTTGTTGGGCTGATGCTTACAATGAGAGAAGGATTCAGAGATGCCACCTGTTCCCATTCTGGGCCAGTCCTGCCAACTAGAACCCAAGATATCCTGGGTACATTTGGAAATAAATATTGTGAGCCACTTGCCTATTTTCTTTCCTTTAAAAAAATGAATTAATTAAAAAAATTTATTGATTTCAGAGAAGAAGGGGGAGGGAGAGAAAGATAGAAACATCAATGGTGAGAGAGAATCATTGATTGGCTGCCTCTTGCATGACCCCTACTGAGAGATCCAGCCCAAAACCTGGGCATGAATTGAACCCAGGACCCTTCACTCTACAGGCTGACACTCTATCCACTGAGCCAAACTGGCCAGGGCTAATTAATTTTTTAAAAATGTAATTATACTTTACATTTAACATTGAATTGTTTTTAGTTTTACAACATAATGATTTGATATGTGTCTATATTGTGAAATGATCACCAGAATAAGTTTAGTTAGCATCCGTCGCCACACATTGTTATAAGTTGTTTTTTCCCTGTGTTACTTACCCCTTTTCTGAGAATATATATATATATATATATATATATATATATATATATATATATGTATATATTAGAGTTGATTGGAAGATGCTGCATTTCCAACTCAACACATTTTTTTTAAGTACTTGGAATAGAAAGATAACTCGGATGTTACTTTTTCCTTTATCCCTGGAGGATTACTAAAAATCCCCAAAGCTACTCAAACACGAGCCAGAAGGCATATGTGATTTCTAAGCATTGGGAAAGAGGTTAGCCTGTGTATAAGAGGAGGAACTCTGGAGGGGCCCTGCCTGACTCTCTGTGAGGCCACAGGTAGAGAAGGAAATGAGGACAAACATCTGAGCTGCTGTGGGAGATATTTAACCACTCCTTCCTCCAGAGCAGTTACATGCTCAGCCAACCATTAGGAGCCACAGAAGAGCATGCAGGTGGCCGGGGGTGACAGCCTTTGGGAGGCGGGCTCTGCAGATGAGCAGGTCATTGCCAAATCTCTTAAATCTGGGTGTGATGGCAATTCCTCACCTGTCAGCACAGGCGGGCACGAGTCAGTAAACCTGCCAGGTAGGGGCATCACCGATGGGAAAGAGGCAGAGCTGCCTAATGCATCAGGATCCTCCTGTTAATAAAGGATTTTTCCTTACAGGAGACTTGAGCCTATTGACAATTCCAGTCTTACTCTATTTGGGGTCAAGGTTTCTCCCCCTTTTTACTGATTCCTCTTAGTTTTAAACCTCGTTTGCAGTATTAGGGTCTCACTAAGAGATTTGTTGCAGTATCTTTTGAGTCAGCAGGGTGTTCAGACACAGCCTGCACTCCCCAGCTTGTAGATGTGGCTCATCTTAGCAACGTCGGCAGCTTGATTCCTTTTGAACTCGCTGCTGGAATCTGCTCACATTTGTCTATGAGGCAGCGCCGAAGCTGCCCCATCGGAAGGAGGTGGCCAACCCTGAAACATCTCAACGCAGGGAAGTCCATTTTCTGTTGCTAAACACCATTGCCTCTCTTCTTTTCTGGAACTGATGTAATAAGGAGCATGTTTGACTCACACACCCCAGGCGAGGAAGGGGAATTGGAAACATTCTTAAATATACCCTGCACACACACAGATTCGCAAAGCTGCCTCCTTGCAGAAAAATAGCATTCAAAAAATTGCTTCAGCTTCTACAGAATGTTCTGAATAAACTCTAGCTTTGCACAGCCCAATGATGCTCAAATGTCTAAGGATGGTTTTATACAGTACCAGATTCTTTTCTCACACATCCTTTTGCCCTTGACTGTAGTGCAAAATCAAATAGCTTGTTATGATAGTAACAAATTATCAAATGCCACTAACAGGGGGTGGTATGTCCAGTTATATTTATATATGCTTGTAATGTCCATAGAGTGCTTTAATTTATATTTTCCAATTTAATTCACCTGGTAGCCTTATGATGTGCCAAAGTCAGGATATGATCCCATGTTCTCTGTTAAGGCAGCCACGGTCAAGGGGCCTGAAGATTTGGTTGCCCACTAGCCAGGAAATGGCAGAACCAGACTCAGGGTGAAAACATAATGTTCACTGTGTTTAACAAAGCTGAGCTCTAATGACTGATGGACGAGGCCGCGAAGCAAAGCCTGTGTCTACCGCAGCCCCTTTTTATGGCTATCTGGCAATGGCTCAGCGTGGAGCAGATGTTGACTTTGGGTTCCGAAATGGTATTGTTGGCCAACATAGAGCCTTCCAGCCTTTCCACCTCAGCTGGGTCTCTGGTATCTTTCAGCTGAGGGAGCAGGTGCCATGCACCCAACGCTGGTTTGTCAGAATCGCTTTGCTTGAAGAAAATAGAAAACTCACTTCTTTAGTCACCCCACAATGGATGGTTAAAAAAAAAATGGAGGAAGCACCACTTGTAGACGTGGAGGAGAAAGCCCTCACTCTCTCGAATGTTCTCATTGGCAACAAGGACTCAGAAGGCTGCCCTGCTCAGGGTGCCCCTGGGTGAGCTGACTGAGAAGAACCAACCCAGGCTGCACAGGCTTTCCAACTCTGCCTCCACCTGAGAAACACCCCGTGTGCCTACACAATATGATGTCTCCGTCTAGTCCCCACTCAGCCAGAGGTGTTCAGCTTTCACAACTGGGATTAGAAGAATAAACCAGGGATGTGGCTGGTACTGTAGCTTGTGCAGAAGAACTAGGAAACACGGTCTTAGGAAGCCCAAGGAGCTCTGGGATCCAGGCCGCACTCTCTCAGAGGCGTGGAGTCAAGACAGAAAATGAGAATCGAGCCTAAACCCTTCGTTGTTCGGAAATGTTTGCTGAGTTCCCAGGTCTGAGACATGGAGAGGAAGTGTGAAGGGACTGCAGGTGCTGCCTTTCCCTCGGGGACCTTGACGTTTGCTTGGTGCTGATGACATGCCCATTTCAAGGGACACGCGCTCTTTCTTCCAAGAGCCAGAGGGACCCACCCTCAGTTCTACCATCCAACTCCACCCGGGACCTGCAACAGCTCGGAGAGAGACCTGCAGAGTACAAAGTACTTGAGAGAGGAGCCCAGAGAACCCACAAATGCCCGAGGTCAAAATGAGCTCTTCTTTCGGGATCTTCACAGCTCCCCTGTAAGAGAGGGTAGACCTTTGTGGTCAGACAGGCTGGCATTTGACCCTGGCGCCACGGCTCCAGGTGTCTGGTAGTGAGCTACCAGAACTCTCTGCCTGAGCCTTTCCACGTCCGCAGGGAGAGCCTGCCCTGGGGCTCTGGTGAGACTCAGGGAAGCAGCACAGAAAGCCCTCAACCTGCGTCTAACCTGGAGCAGGTGCTGATACCTGCCGGCTTGCTTCTAGTCAAAGTCAGAGATAAGCAAACAGTTATATTTAAACAGAGCACCCATCAGGTATTTAAATCTGAACGAGATTTTTTATTATTTGGGGGAACTTTGTCTGCAAATGGGCCCCAGAGGCTAAAATAAATACAAATCCTATAAGAGTTCATGGCCATTCCTGACCTCAGCACCTGAACAAAGGCACCATCCAAGAACTAAGCATTGTAGGAGGCAGGAGAGGTGAAATGGGAGGTCTTCACAGGGAAGGTTTGAACATGACCCTGAGGGGAAACTTACAAGTGCCCTGAAGAGTATCAGGGCCCCTGTTTTCCTTTTCACATGCTCCTTCCTTCCCCAGCTCTGGCCACACCTTCAGTGGGATATGCCAGGAAGGGTTAGTCCCACCCAGGTGCAGGGCACATCATAAATCCCACACCATGGTCTTGCTTTCATGACTCCTGCAGCTGAAGTCTGCAGAGTCCTGGGTTGTTAAATTTTCAGGAAGTGTCAGAGAATTGAACCGGGGCAGGAGTGGGCCTGGCGACTCTCCCTGTTATAACCAGGACACTCTCCTTGCATCTTTTCCCACCTCCTCCTGACAGAAATAGTGGCTGACTCTCAGAGGGGCAGTGGGCTGATTTGAAGGTGACACTTCCATAATTTCACTCTCATTTCCAGATAGAACAGGTATGACAGTAAGTTCCCCATCAGGAACCTCATTCTCTGATTTCAAGAAAAAAGGCTGGCTATCAAGTCAAAGAGAATTGCCAAGTTTTGGGTTTTGGGGGGGTTGTTGTGATGTTGTTTTTTGTGTGTGTTTATTTGTGAGTGGTTTTTTTTGTTTGTTTGTTTGTTTTTTAATATGTAGTGATGGCTGGGGCTTGCCTGCTGGTTGCACCTAAAGCTTCAAAATAGATACCAATTAAAGGTTTACACCAGGCCATTTATCATGCGAGATTATAGAGTTCCTTCCCGAGCTTTTTGTCTGGGGCTAATAAATGCCTCCCCTTCACAGTGAGTCTCCCTGTCCTGTCGTGATGACTCAGTCCTTTGCCCTTAGATCTTGTCATCAGCATGGCCCAGTGAGTGGCCCATCTAGTGAGGAATTTTGTTTTATCTCAGAATTTAGAGAATCCCTTTAGGGCCCAGCATTTGGGAGTGCAGGATGGCCATTAAGGCCTCATATCACCACTGGAGCCAGAGGTACATCCACAGAGGTTATTTGATAGTTAAGCTTCCTCTTTCTTCAAAATTTGCTGTTGTGTGGTCATTGCACTCTGGGGTTCAGCCCACCTTGGATGTTTCCATCCCAGATGCTGTGGACGAAGGTGCTTGGATGACTGATGGACTAGAGCAGTGGTTCTCAACCTCCCTAATGCCGCGACCCTTTAATACAGTTCCTCCTGTTGTGGTGACCCCCAACCATAAAATTATTTTCCTTGCTACTTCATAACTGTAATGTTGCTACTGTTATGAATCGTAATGTAAATATCTGATATGCAGGATGTATTTGGGCAACCCCTGTGAAAGGGTCGTTCGACTGCCAAAGGGGTCGCGACCCACAGGTTCAGAACCGCTGGACCAGAGGTTCTCTTTCCATCCAGAAATGTTGGCAGCTCCTGGTATAGCCATCACTCAGGAAGGACACACAAGGGAGCGGACACAGGCAGCATCTGGAGCAACCAGTGCAAGGAGAGGAGACAGATGCTCCCAGGCCTGGGAGACACACTTTAAAACTCCAAGTACTGCTAGACAACTTGGCATGAAGTTAGTGATCAAGTGACACCTATCTGTTTCTTATTTTTGGTCCCCGAATTTACATTTTTCTACGGTAAGGCTGCTGAGTAAATTAATATTTCATCCCAAGATGCAGGCAGTGCAGGAGTCTAACAGCTGCTGCGAGCATTTGGATCATCTTGCTGCTTCCTCTCTGGTTAGCTCCTGCGTTTTCTTTTTTATTCCCCAAGCAGACACTCGCTCTGACCCAGATGACTCAGTGATTAGGGTCAATTCATGCTGAAGCTTTGAAGATTAGAGAGAGCAAGAATGGCCATCACTTCCCTTTGTATTTTCTTTTAAAGAAACTTTCAAACCTTAGAAACTAAAAACTTGAGGGGAAAAAAGCATAATAATATTACAATTCAGTAAAGGAATTCATCCACATTTCTGCCACGTTAAATGTTAGCAACGTTTATATTGGACTGTCATATTTCTTTACTTTATTCGCCGGCATACAAGACATCGATCTCAACATCTGGTTTTTAATAACCCTCGACATCTGGGAGCTCCTTTTTATCCCTACGGTGGACGAGGCACAGTAGTGATATTGGCAGTGTATATTTTCAAGCTACAACTCCTGTCTCATTCAATCATAATTAATTACCACTTTTTAATGTATTTAATTTGCTGAAAGTGATTTGCATTCGACCGCATTTCACTGTGAAGAAAGTAGCGGTCGATTTCGGTGACAGTGGCTTTCCTCTTGTCTGCCTTTCTTCTTTTTTAAAAATTTGAAACCCTGTGGGGATGGATTTGAAACAAACTGAATGTATACATGCTCTTGGACTTTAAATGCAAAATGAAATAAACTGCTCTGCGAGGAGAGTGATTTTAGAGTCTTTGAGAAGCTGTCAGGAGAGGCTGCAGGCTGCCTTAGAGGGAAAGCGTTTATTCTGACTTTGGCAAATCGCAGCATCTCTCTGGGACTGGAATTTCCCTATGGCAGTAACTCCTGGGGGCTCAGGAACCTTGTGCTGAAAGCCTCCATCCAGAGAACTACACTTCCATACATCCCCACGGGTTTTGCATTGAAGTGCAAGGGGTTGCTAGACCCCTGGCAGCCCATTTGTAGGTGCTGTAGAGTTTCCTTCTTTATTAGCATAAAAAAGGGAGACCAACTTTGCTTTTCTACAGGAACTGAAAGGACATTTAAATGAATGTAAAAGCACACTTTTCTCAAATAATGTAGAAAAGGGAAGATTTTTTTTTTTTTTTTTTTGTCAAGGGTAGTTACTAGACTGCACAGTGACAAACAAGGTCAGTTTTACATGAGAAGACCCAGCTAAAAATGATCAACTGTACCTTTTTTTTTCTTACTAGAACATTCCTATCTAAACTGTCCAGTGCAAATCCATACCAAATTATGCAGTTCTGACTGCATGCAAATCTCCTGATGGACTCATATCAGGTGGGGATTCTTAACCCTTTATGGTCCATAGACCATTTTGGCAGCCTGGTGAGCTCTCTGAACCTCTTCTCCAAGTGATATTTTTAAATGCATAAAATAAAATATGAAGAAATAGAAAGGAGCCCTAACCGGTTTGGCTCAGTGGATAGAGTGTTGGCCTGTGGACTCAAGGGTCCCAGGTTCGATTCTAGTCAAGGGCATGTACCTTGGTTGCGGGCACATCCTCAGTAGGAGGTGTGCAGGAGGCAGCTGATCAATGTTTCTCTTTCACTGATGTTTCTAACTCTATCCCTCTCCCTTCCTCTCTGTAAACAAATCAATGAAATATATTTTAAAATAAAGAAATAGAAAGGAAATAAATTATATGCAAATTCAGTTCAAGACCACAGATTTAAATCTTTGAATAGATGCAAAATACCTTTGCCTATTGGCAAGATTAGATTGAACTGTATGAAATTGCTGTTTTTCTAGATAAAAAATGGCCAAATATTAGCATTTTCAGATGATTCAACCTAATATTGCAACAACCTAAGCAGTAAGGTTCCAAATAGTGAGAAAATATCCCAAGTTATTTTTTTCTAGTCCTGGTTTTTAAAACCAGGAAGCACACCCTGGCAAAACCTGGTTTCATCAGGGACCTGTTAAAAGACACAGCTCCCCTTAGTGCATGTGCGACAGGAATTGATGGAACCGCTGGGTCGCCTACACTCTTGATCCTTGCAGGGGACAGTGAGCACTCTTGTTCAAAATAGACCTTGTGATGCTGGTCTTGCTTTGAATACATTTCTGTCTTCAAAGATTAAACTTCCCTGCTATCTGCCACTTCACTAAATGGAGAACGTGGCCAGAGCCATTCTGGAAATGTTTTCGACAACAAGAACTCAGACCAAATAAGTTTCCGTTTATCCACAGTTGAATACAATTTTAAGTTAAATAAGTTTCCTTTCTGCAAGCATTGTACCGAATTGAAAGTCTACTCTTCTCTTTGGAACTTATTTGGTTGCAAATGGATAACCAGGCCATGGCATGCACATCCTCTTTCATGCTGAGAGCAAAACAGAACCTGAGGAGTGGAGTCCACATCAGGTCTGAGCCAGTGCAAACGATCGCATGCTACCAAAGTTGTTCCACCCAAGTAGATCTTTTTAATAAAAAACTCGCCTTCAGCCTTTATTGATACTTTATGCTTAAGAGAAATTAAGGGTATTTGATGACTGTAATTACTTCTCTGCTTACTTAACAGGTTTAATCTACTCCTTAGGCATATGCAATTCCGATGGCATGCTTTCCCCAAAAATAATCATCTGCTAATGTAGACTAATTTTAATCTTCTAATCCAATCTTGACACCGAGTCAGAGCCGGGTGGGCGGAATGTTGTTGTGTGGGGGTTGCCATAGATACAAAACTCAGTTATGTATTTGACAAGTCGGTGATGTGGAACTGAAGTTACTATGGATTTCTTTTTTTTGTTTTTGTTTTTTTTCTGGTGCTTTAAGATGAAAAAGCAAAGTGAAGATCTGTGTGCCTTTCTAGGGCATCATGGTGTAACTAACCTTCTCTTCTTTCATTCCGTGCTCCCCCCCTCTCCGTGCACCTCCCTCGGGCCGGCCGCAGGATGACGAGGAGGGCATATGGGCATAGCCGGGCCTGTAAACCAAAGTTCCAGTTTTGTTTTGAGGGGTGAGAAACCATCTTTTATATCATTTTTCTTTAAAAGATTGCATCCTGGTGTTGTCTTGTGTGCGTGATCACTCGTGCTTGCTGATGTCTGTGACCGTGCCCTGTGTTTGCTTTTGTGCTCTGTGACCATCCCTGAGAGCCCTCTCCTACCTACCCGCCCCACCCCCTGCCACCCTGAAACCACGTGACTGCTCTGCCTTGTTGGGGCTGGGTCAAGCACGATTCTAATGTTTCTGTGTTATTTAAGATGTCAACTCTGCCCTTGCTAGAATTTATACACACTTTTTAAAAGCATAGCTGTGGGCTCAGAAATTGTCACAATTCCCCAGCACTGTTTGCTTTTGCCAGAACTGCCAGTGTGGTGTGACTCTCATATCTCTCTGGCTGTGTCAAATGTTTGACAAGGAATAAGGAAAACAAAACTACACATATCTTTATAGAGCTGAAATTGTCATCTCTAAGAAGCCCACTTGATGGATTGTGCTACCTCTTCTATGGCAGTGCTGAAGAGAACGCACGCATCAAGGCATAGTAGTGGTGATGGGTAACTGCACCTCTCTGAATGAATTAGAATAGAAATATTAATGTTGACAGGCCTCATTAGTGCCATATCTGTTGCTTTCTTTTTTACAATTGCGCTTCTACGGAGCTTTGCATTATAAATTTCACACATTGCATTTTTTAGGATGTTTTGCTCTTTTAAAGGTTGGCTTTTAGCTATGAAGAACCCACCCTCTGTTTCTGTCCTATATGCATTATAATGGAATGGTGGTGCATGTATTGCCACAGTTATAAACGGGACATTGGACCCTAGTGACATTTGCTGCTGGGACTCACATTTCTCCAGGACACAAGAGGCTGCTTAACACCAAGCCACAGCTCCCTGGAGTTGCATATACCTATGGTGACATGGAATATGGTAGGCATGTGGTAGACAGTGTGCCATGGTGATTCTTTTATGGTCAAAGGGTACTGAATGTGTAGTTTGTTTTCCGGGACAAACATGAGCTATCACAGGGCTGGAGCACCACCAGGTCTGGGATTAGAGGAGCATTTCTCTGGGATAACTGAACAGGCGTCCCTTCCTTAAGTCTTGCTTCCTGTTTCATGGCAGTGGGGCTTGGGGTGAATTTTGAAACAATCACTGCTGCGTTTTGCCCGTGGCTGACAGTTTACTTCAGTGTGCTTCATTGCTTAGTCTGAAGCTGTCTTAGGTCCCACCAGTGAGTCAGGCCACTTCCCCTGGTCCTGAAGGAAAGACACGGAGTTAATTTTCAGATACAATAGCTTTCTGGGAAGTACAGATGTAACACCTTCTGGATGTTTTCGCTGCCAATAGAACCTTCTTCCTGGTGACATCAAAGCATCTCCTTGCTTCTCCTTTTCCTGGGTAAAGGGAAGAATGGTACCAGAATTGTGCCTTTTCCATGCAAAGTGGCTCCAAACGGAAGCTTGTCAGTGTGAGTATTTGGGGAAACCAGAGAACTTCTCCCTGTGTCTAGGGGAAACTTTAAGAAAAATATCACATTTACTCACCTAGAAAAGCTAATAAGAGAATAAATTGGCCTGGCTGGCATGGCTCTGAGGTTGAATGTCCACTTATGAACGAGTAGGTTATGGTTCCATTGCTGGTCAGGGCACAGGCCCAGGTTGTGGGCTGGATCCCCAGTGTGGGGCTTGCAAGAGGCAGCCGATCAATGATTCTCTCTCATCATTGATGTTTCTATCTCTGTCTCCCTCTCTTTTCTTCTTTAAAATCAATAAAATATATATGTATTAAAAATATAAAGAATAAATCAACCTAAAACACTATTAAATGAGAAGGAACGGTTTTGTAATATTAAAAAGCAAAAGTGTCAAATCTGCCTACCACAGGCCCAGATGGGAGGAAGGCTCGACGCGTTTGGGTGGTTGGCGTGGGAAGTGTGGGTCCTACTTGGAGCATTTCTATGACGCTGCTGCTTCTGCACATAGAGGTTAGGGCAGGAGGCCGCATTTCTGTCTTTCCTGAATCATGAAGATTTTTATTGCTCTTTCGTAAGATTCGTGGCATCCACCCTGCCATCCCCCAGATGGGAACTGTGCTGTCATCCTCAGGGGGAACTTGTGCCAACCCCCATAGAAGAGCTAGCTCTGCTTGTGAATTTCCCCAAATGCCCCGAACCCCAGAAAACAAATGTCTTCCGAAAATTAGTCAATATGTAATCCCCCTTTAACATGTTGTAATAAACTTTATAGGCTTCTGAGGAAAACTACTTATCTTTCTTTATGGCTCCCTTAAACAAGTTTACTCAGATAACTTCAGGCTTTTAAAACCGTATCTTAGGGACTGAAATAATGAGATGCTGGGGAACCTTCTATTTTGAACAGCCGTTGTGCGTTCTGAGTCACATTACAATCTGTGGGGCCCGAGGAGACGTTAAATTTACAACTGAGGATGGATAATAGTGGCACATTAAAAATTCACTGTTTTGAAAATTGTGATTTATGGCCCTTATAAAAAAACATTACAAGACGCTACTTTGCTAAAGCATCAGCAATATGCTTATAATAGTATCTGAAGTATCTGGTGTTTTGGTGCTAAAATGAATCATAATTTAGGAAAAGTCGCTCCAAAGATGACAACAAATGGGAATTAGTGTAGCCATCCTGCCAGCCCCTCCCTTTTTTGCCACTTCTGGCCGAGACGCGATTTATTTCACTCACTGTGATCATTCAGGGGTGCTGTTTTCCAAGAGCAAAGTGGACTGGGGAAAGTTTGTTTTTCTAACAAGTTCTGACAGCCTGGAGAGCTGGCGTCCCTCCCGCACCCCAAACTCACGCCCCACCTGGGCATTGTCTGCATGTGACCTGCGTGGGGCCGGTGTAGTCCACAGAAACCCTGCTTGCTGCTCTGAAATTGTCACTGTTGTGAAAATTTTTTTTTTAATATATTTTATTGATTTTTTTACAGAGAGGAAGGGAGAGGGATAGAGAGTTAGAAACATCTATGAGAGAGAAACATCAATCAGCTGCCTCTTGCACACCCCCTATTGGAGAGGTGCCCGCAACCAAAGTATGTGCCCTTGACCGGAATCGAACCCGGGACCTTTCAGTCCGCAGGCCGATGCTCCATCCACAGAGCCAAACTGGTCAGGGTGAAATTCTTAATAATGTTTGATCCAGGGGGCCGCCAATCTCATTTTGCACTGGGCACTCTAAATTACATAGTCGGTGCTGCAAAGATCCACCATATACCCGTATTTTCCAGCACATAAGATGACTTTTTAACCCAAGAAAATCTCAAAAATCTTCTCAAATAATGAGAAGGCTAGTGAGAAGAAGTGACCCAACTACCTCCTCTACTTTCTCCTTCTATCATTTCTATCATTTCAGCAGTTTTGTCTCGACTTTTGAGAAGATTTTACTGGGTTAAAAATTCGTCTTATACGCCGGGAAATACGGTACTCTTCTCCAAGTTCTCTCTATTCCCCTCCCTGTTGGCTCATCCCTACTCCTCTTTTCTGGAGACTGGAATTGACCTTCGGCCTGCCTTACTGTCATGATTTTCCTACAGAGAACCCATGGGATCACTTTTCCCGAATGTTGTTGCCCTCCTGGGCCTCCCCGAGATGCATATTCAAACACTGTCCTCCGCCCCCCACTTCTGATCATGAAAATGTGCTCCCGGAGCCCTCACTGCCTCTTCTATCTTTCTTTGCAAAATATGGAAAAGCAGATACGTAATTCCCCGTGATTTTAATTCGGGTAAATCCACTTGATGTGGCAATTATTTGTGTGGGCAAAGAACTCTTCATTTCCATTGAATGAAGGTACTTTCCTTCCCCCCCTCCCCCCCCAAGAGCGCCTTGGTTATGAACGTTTAATGAGGTGGGACAGTGAGGACAAATCAAGTCACCTTGTGAGACCTATTGCCACGTCGGCCTTGACATTTGAACGTTCCTGCTTTCCCTGTGAACTCTCGTAATTGGGTGGACATAGAGCACAAGGTCATTTTTATTTCTTAAATCACTAGAAAGGAAAACTTCATTTTAGATTGAAAACACATGCAGATGTTTTGGTCCTGATTCCTGAAAGTCCAGATGTGGGTATTAACAGGTATTGGCATGGGGCTGTGATGCCAGTAGATACATCCTGTTCAAAATGAAAAATGGTAGCTCCGTGCCACCAGCGCGTGGCCCATGATACTGAGGGCAAGTGTGTGCCACAGAGCGCTTGGCTCCGAAGGGGGTTTGTGCACACGAGAGAATGCTAGAGGCTGGCAACGCCCTGTGTGCCTCCCTGCAGGGAGACTTGGGAAGAGGTGTGTGTTACTGTGGCCTGGAAGTTGATGCTTTCTTGCTTTCCCTTAAGAGACAGGCTCTAGACCTGTGGTTCTCAACCTTCTGGCCCTTTAAATACAGTTCCTCATGTTGTGACCCAACCATAAAATTATTTTCGTTGCTACTTCATAATTGTAATGTTGCTACTCTGATGAATCATAATGTGAATATCTGATAGGCGACCCCTGTGAAAGGGTCGTTCGACGGCCACAGGGGTCTCGACCCACAGGTTGAGAACCACTGGTCTAGACACTGGGCCTGTTCTTGCCCTAGGGCAAGAGGAATCCTGTGGCTGGGAAGGAAGTCGTGGAAGGAGCCCAGAGCTCTTCGTCTTCTCCACCAACGTCCCGGCTTGTCTGCAGAGTGGAGGTTTTCCTTTACCCCTCCTGCTTCTAATTCAGCCTAAACCTCCTATGACTAAGCATCTCCTCCTCCTGCCATTGGCTACTGAGACTTTTCTTTCATTCATTTACTCGTTCATTCAATCATTTTTACTTTCTCCTCCACTCTTGCATCGAGTGGTTAAATTCTTGTTTAGAGAGTGAGAAAAAAATGATGAAGAAGATGTGATTGCTTATTCTGTGAATCTTACAATCTGATTGAGGAAAACCGATCACATAGAATTAAAAACATGAATGGAATCGTTAGACATTTTTATCATTGCTTTCATGGAAAACAGGAAGATATTGAGATTAACGAAAGGAACCTACTTCCAAAAAGGTTGTTTGTAGAGAATCTCTCCAAGGAAATGAGTGTTATGTTGGCCTTGAAAGAAGGAGAGCCAGGAGGTGTCTCTGCCAGGAGGTGGACCACCTAGGAGATGGTCCCAGGCAGAGGTGCAAAGGGCTGGAGGTGGAAAGAGCTTTATTGCCTGAAAGAGCTTGAAGACTATGACTCTGGGTAAAGAATAAGGCAGTAGATGAAGATGAAGGAGTGGGAAGGGGTCAGATCATGTAGACCAAGGGAGAGAGTTCGGGTTTTAGCCTAAGAAAAAGAAAAGGAAATCATTGGCATTTAAGCAGGGACATGTCACGATTCGATTAATGTTGTAGAAACCCTGGCTGCTTTGCGGAAGATGAATGGTCATGGCAGGAAGAGCAGAAGTAGGAGCTGCTCCATCATTTGTGAGAGAACTGATGGTGCTGTCGTGGGGGAGATGCAGGCAAATGGATGACCTGGAGAGAAGACTAGGAAGGGAAGCCAGGAGCATTGGGGCGGGGAGGTGAGAGAAAGGACTACGTGGAGAACGCCTCCAGCTTTCCACCACGGGTGTCAAAGCCAGAGCAGGCTGTCACCGGAGGGTGGGGCCCAGGGAGGAATCCAGGGTCCAGTCTTCCCTCTGTGTCCAGTTGGACTGGCCAAGGGAGAGGCAGACTGTGACTTGCCCTGTTTTCCATTTGCCTGTTTGCCCAAGGGGGCGGGGGGCGGGCCGGGCCGGGGGAGGGTGTCTCTGGCCTCTCACTGCAGTGACATGCAGGCTGTTGAGTTTACAGCAAAGACGAAGCCTAATGGCAAGAGTGTGCAACTCCTCTGACTCTCGCAGGAAAGGAGCGAGCTTGAGCATCAGAGATTGCAAAGGCAAATCAGCGGTCATGGGCTGCGGCGACGTGGGGCATAGCGACCTATAAAAATCCGTGTTCCTGAAGTTGTAGGAGGTTGTAAAGGACTGAGAGAGAAGGAAGGTGCCACTGAACTACCTGGGAATCAAGAATTCTGTCCATTAAGGGGCGGCCTCGTGAGATTTTGGCTGCTTATAATGAATGGCTACCCATCTTGAAATTCTGAATGTACAGTGGGCCCTTGAGTAATGTAGGGATGAGGGTAGCTGACTCCCCAAACAC
>PVJC01000297.1:64225-137176 GCA_004026665.1 Murina feae
GCGTCCATGGGGATTGGCCCTGGAATCCTGTGGATACCCACATCTGAGAATGCTCAAGTACCCTACATGAGATGGCACAGAACAATGCATACAGGCGCCCTCTGCATCCGCGGAGTCCCGGCTGAGACTCACATAAGTGGGCCTATGTAGTTCAAACTTGTGCTGTTCACGCATCAACTGTCAATTTTCTCTAAGGGAGGCTTTCAGCAACCTGTTCTAAAGAGTGACAGTGAGAAGGAACTAGAAGTAGCCATGAGCTGTTTCAGAAGCACCAGTGGCAGGATTCATTGCTGGGGCACGTGCTTTTGCTCTGTTGCCTTCCCCTGTTGCCACTGGTGCCTCTTCTTTGGCATCTCTGCTCCTCTGGAAGGTATCTGTATATTTGCATCTTAATATGGGGTGTATGGGGGGGGGTAATGATGTAAGAGAAAAGTCAGAAGGAAGAAAAATAAAAAGGGGAAATTTATTCCTACAATCATAATTAAATAAGCCAGCTATGCAATTTCTAGCAGATTTGAAGTATGTGTACCCTGCCATGGATGGTGTTCTCAGTGGTTAGAGCATCAGCCCACACACTGAAAGGTTGTAGGTTCAATTCCCAGTTAAGGGAATGTACCTGGACTACAGGTTCAATCCCCTATGCAAATGATTGATGTGACTCTCTCACCTCTCTCTCCTCTCCTCTCCTCTCCTCTCCTCCCCTCCCCACCCCTCCCTTCCCCTCCCCTCCCCTCCTCTCTTCTCTTCTCTTCTCTCTCTCTCTCTCTCTCTCTCTCTCTTCTCTCTCTCTCTCCCACCCTCCCTCTGTTTCACTCTCTCTGAAAGTCATTGGAAACAATGTCCTTGGGTGAAGATGAAAGATAGATAGATCAATGGTAAATGATAGATACATAGCAAGTATGTGTACCCTAAAAGCACAACCTCTTCAGTCACCTTTAATTTTATGGCACCTGAGAATAGCAAATGCAGCTTTGAGACACCTGGAGACCTCGGTTTAGTCTGTATTTCTAGCAGAGGGTTTCTTTTGGGAAAGAAAAGAAAATCTAGTGAAAAGCCAATGAAATTTTAATAAACAATGTGAGCTGATGAATTGGAAGAGAGAAAAGAGTAATATTAATAATGGCTCAGCCCACCTTTCTGCTCTCAAGTACGGTGGTCTCGGGTGCTGGGTAGAAGCTTTTAAGCTGAATCAAGAACAGTAAATAAGCTCTCGTGGATTTTTTCTGGAGGTTAGAAGAGTTACCTGGCAAAGCCCTGCATGTTGGCTCGAATGGGACCACACTCTCAGGACCTGAAAGCTGGCCGGGAACTCATAACAAACAGTGGTGATAAATGAACTCGGACCAGAGGTGGGAGGAGTCCAGCGAGGGCTGTTGCATTGCATTGCATCCTCCCGGTGCCAGGGCTGGCGCCCGGGGAGCAGCCTAGCCTCTCCCACCCGGCTGTGGTGCTGGTCTGGTCCTGTTTAACCTCTTTATTAATGATCTGTAAAGGGGAGAAAAGGACATGTGAAGGAACATCGCAGTTGACACTAATTTGGGAGGTGCTGCAAACACTAGCGAGGTCAGAGAAATCACACAAATGGCCTGAAGAAGGTTAGGAACATGGAGGGAAAATAACAAATCTGGAGCAGTCCGGACACTCACATCTGGTGAGAATTAATCAGATATCAATGGGTGGGAGGAGTATGGAAAACTGAATGTTAAAAGAAAACTAATAAGCCAAGTAGACTTCGGGACATCAGCCATGGGGGAGAGCAGGGAGAAGGCAGCAGCGATGGGAGGTAGCACTGTCTGGATGTTAGCAGGTGCTGGGACATGCGGCACCCCTGTGACAATCCTGCCCGTGACCTGTGTCCTGCATCTGGAACATCACAAGGTTCTGCACCCTCTTTTCCAGAGGATCACCACAGTTACCAGGCAGACGGGAGGGTTTTTAAAGAATTCAACCACTAAGTGAGGTCAGGACACTGTTCAGTGTCAGGTGTTGACTCATAGCTCCTCATACCCAGCATTCAAACATACGGCAGCAAGGTCTTTTCAGGGAGGGCACGAGGGATTCCTCCTGGGACATGTAAATGTGGGCTGGCGAAGGCTCAGTTCTCCTTCCTAGACCAGTGGACCAAGAGTAGACACTCCTCAGAGGCCGGCTTTGGGAAGGCATCCATTGATGGGTGATGTTAACAGCTACACCAGAACTTTCCTCGTGCTACAGAGAGAGGAAGTCCAGCTCTGTCTCTTTCCAACCATCTCTGTCACCCCAACAAAATGGAAAACCAGACAGCATCATCCAGAGTAAGAGTGCATGTTTATGGCCACCACCAACTGGAATGGCTGTATTCCTCTCTGCCACTGAGGCATCAGTTGTCTGGAGGCCATTGGTCATGCCCAGATGCCTCTTCACTCTATCCTCAAGGCTTCTCCATCTATGTCTTCCTAGAGTAAGGTGACCTCTGCAAGAAGTCTGCTAGCCCACTTGGCTATCAGATGATCCCATGAAATCGGTTCTACAGCCTCATTTTGCCTGGAGTGGCCAAAAGGCCCAGTTCCTATGAATGTGCCTATCAGAGATTTGGGGACAGGAATATACATCCCCTCCAGCTATGTTTTCCAGAAAATCTCATGCAAATGCTGGGATTAGCAGCACACAACAACAGAAAACATCTGTCCTGCCAGGTCCTGGTCTCGGCTGCCCGGCTGTCCCATGCAGGTGCTGCACTGGGTCACACTGGCCTTGCAGTGCACAGGGCTGTTCCCAGGGGGACAGTATCTCTGGGAAGCTTCTTTGCACAAAGAAAAGCCCTGCCCGTGGTTTCTTTTAGTCTTCAGGAGCTTTCCAGAGCCTGAGGGCCAGCGAGGCTCTTTGTGACCCCACTGTGTGTCCTCATGAGTCAGGCTCCTCCAGTAATGACTATGGTCAGGGCTTGGGCCGCTGAGGATCCGGTCTTTCTCCTTCGTGCCTGGGTCACAGTGCACACCCAGGGCTTGAGAGCAGAACTGCTGGAATGACACAGAAGGACGCTTGTCATCATCTCTTGGAGGGAAGATCATTTCTCAGTGAAACCTATTAGACCAGAATGAAAAGGCAAAAGCCCACATGTGGCTAAAGAGCCCTCTATGTACATTGTCCTTCAGAGGAAACCATAGGACAAGGTCTGAAATAAGCATCACAAAGACCACTTTCACTGGGAAACCTAAATGTTACAGCTACTGCTTCATTTTCCCCACTTATAGCTTTTCTAAAAAACTTAGAGAGTTTGATGAGGAATCAAGAAAAAACATTTCTTATAATTCTTGTTCAGAGAAAGTGCCATTTTAAAACTCATGTTCCTATACGGAGATGGTCGTGTCAATAGTTTCTGGCTGAGTGGGTGGTGAGCACCAGGCTCTGGAGTCACGCAGACCCAATTCCCATACTGGTTCCACCACTGTTGTTTGTGTTTTTTTTTAATTGATCCTCACCGGAGGAAATTTTTCCCCCCATTGATTTTTAGAGAGAGTAGAAGGGGGGGATAGAAGAAAGAGAAAGAGAGAGAGAGGAGCATCAATGTGAGGAAGACACATTAATTGACTGCAACCCAGGTATGTACCCTTGACCAGGAATTGAACCTGCAACCCTTGTGTGTGCTGGCCGCTGCTCTAACCAATGAGACACAGCGGCCAGGGCTGCTTCCACCACTCTTACATGCTGGCCTAAGCTCAAGGTTGTTGTTATTATTTACTCAGTGTCCCAGGATTGTCTTTCCATGTTGACATACTGACATCTGTGTATAATTTTGATGTCTGCTCTGCCCTGGCCAATCAGAGAGCCTGGCCAGGCTGGCAGGCTGGGGTGGGCACAGAACAGCCCTCGGGGAGGGTGGGAGTGGCGGACGTTGCCCCAAGGCGACTGCTCTTGGCAGCATGTGAATCTGTTTGTTTCCCACTCAGGTGTCGGCAAGGGAGCCGGATGCCTGTGGCTGCCCTGAGTGAGCTGGTGGGATTAGCAGCCCTGCTGTTCCCAGCATCATTCTTCTTTCAGTGCCCTTTGACCTCTGATGTCACTGCAGTACTTGAGAAGAGTCTCTGTAGAAATCCCTGTATAACAACAAGCACCCTCTGTGATTGAAAAGGGGAGTCCCGTGGCCATGGGGTTGCGTCCTGGCTAGGGTCTGCAGGTGGAGCGTTTTGCTGCCGTTGTTGGGTGCACATACGGTTTATTCATGTGTTCGTACTTGTATCCTGGCTCCGGGCACTGGCTTGGGGATAGGATGAAATCACATTAGAGGAAACCCTTCGCGCCCTTTTTGTCTGCAGGCAGGTGACACACTGGGGAATGAAAGCGCTTCTGTTTTCTCCCTAGAGAGAAATGACTCAATGACCGGCCCAGCCAGCAGCGTCCCCACAGCAGCTCCGGAACTCAGCTGCGCCTGCAGGCCCTTCAGTGGGATGGGTGGCAGGAAAGAGCTGTCCTTCCCTCTGAGGGAAGGTGGAGGACAGCGAGGGAGAACGAGGAAGTGCTCAGAGGAAGTCCTCCTTACACAACCGATGGAGACTGTGCGAAACCCGATATAGCAGATAAGGCGGTGACTGTGGGTGAGGGTGCAAGCCCAGGCGCGCCGGAGGAATTTTCTCCATGTTATTGGTTTTAAAAATTGCGAATGCACTGACGTGTTTGCCGAGGCCAGACTGTTAAGCCGTTTCCACGCTTCGTGGGTGAGCGCTAGCACCTGGTTGGAGGCTCGGACTCCCACTCCTGAAGGCCCTGGGGAGCTTTATGTCACTGGGTACCTCTCCTTGGTGGGCCTCTCAGCTTGGGCAGGGACTGGGCACAGGGAAGGGTGGGCTCTCTCCATCTCCCCCTCGGCTGGCCACTGCCATTCCACAAACACTGAGGGCAAGGACAGATGAGGGGACGCCCTCAGCCGGTAGCTCTGTGCCCAGTCCACCCTCATTGGGGATGTCCTCAAAGCGCTGAGGGCTGACTCTGCGCTCCTCCCACTTCTATGTCACTCACAGCTCCCTCAGCAGTTCAGAGGAAATGCCCTTGTCCATCCTCGATTCTCATCTGATCCCCCCTCAGCTCCATGAGGGTGGCAGGCAGGCAGCACCATGCCTTTCTATAATGTAAAAGAGTGAGGTGCTCCCTAGCCAGTGTCACTCAGTTGGTTGGTCATTGTCCCATATACTGAAAGGTGGCAGGTTCAATTCCCAGTCAGGGCACATACCCAGGTTGTGGATTCAATCCCTGAGGCTCTTGCGGGAGGCAAAAAATCAACGTTTCCCTCTCTCTCTCCCTTCCTCTTTCTAAAATCAATGAAAAACATATCCTCGGTGAGGATTATTATTTTTTTAAAGTGAGGTTCCAACTGTTGAGACTTTTCCAGAAATATAGAGGTAGGCTATGGGAGGTAGGACATGAACTTAAACATCTGACTCTTGGTCAGCTGCTCCTTCTCTTGTAGTAGTAATTCCCGTAAGATGCCCCTTAGAGAGCTGACAGTATTGGATGAGACACTAGTTTTAAAAATGATAATGAAAGCATTCTGTGTTCAAATACGTTTGAAAACATCTGGATTAAGCAGAATGAAATAGGTTTCTTCATTGCAGGCCTTTGCAGAGCCTTTGACAGGCCAGTGTCCTCAGGCATAGGTGAGCTGGGCAAACGATGGCCCACTTATTCACTCCCAGCGGCTTTTGTATAACCTAGAGGCTAAAATTCTCCTTGTCTTTTTAAACTGTTGGGGAAACAATCAAAAGAATATTTTGTGAAATATTATATGAAATTTAAATTTCTTTATATTTCCCAATAGTCATAAAAACAGCCATTTGCCTCCTCTCCATCTCAGGCTGTTTCACTTCTCCCCTTCTCCTCACCTTCTTTCACCTCATCTCCCCCCTCTTGTCCTTTCCTTTCTCATGAATTAAATGTCCATCTTGCATGCGGGAGTTCATGGGATGACGGTGGGAGCTCGGCCTCCCAGATCTGTCCCTTAGCAGCTGTGTGACTTCAGGCACATTATTTATTCTCTCTGAGCCTCAGTGTTCTCATCTGCACACTGGGGGCTCTTGTGAAGGTCAAATAGGATAATGACTTAAAATGCTAGCCCAGGGCTGGTACAGGGTAAGCACTCAGTAAATACTGGCCTCGTTGTCTTATTCTTCCCACTATCCCTCCTTTGATAACTTCTTCACGTCTGACGTCTTGCAACATCAGGATTGCTGGAATTATTTATCAATTATCTACTGCTCATTATAAAGATCTAAACATTTGGTCAGTGACTGTCTCCTGAACGGGTGGGGGAGGGGGGCAGCCCCGAGCACCAGTCTGACCACTGTTACTGCTTTACATGGATTCACATCCTCAAAGAAACAAATGGAATCGGTCTCTTGGGGTTTTCATGCTTTGGACCAAAAGCCCCCTTCACAGAACGGGTTGGACCTAACTTTCCTAGGAGCCAGCAGTCCAGTCAACAAAAAACCTACGCTCACAAATTCAAAAGCTCTCACTATACAGTCCCTGTAAACTAGTATGGCGAATAGCCAATTGGAGTCAGGTACCCGAAGTAGCTTAAAACTTCTCAGCTGTTACCAAAACCATCACCATGATGTGAAGTCAGGAGGAACTCCCACAGAGGCCATAAAGCAAGTGACATTACAAAGAAATGCTAAAGCTGCCTTTTTTCTTATATATGTGTACAATTTTATCTTGTCTGATCCAGAACAGATAAAGGAAATATTAGAAACAGCTTGTTGACAAAGGCAAGGTTGCATCTTTTTTTTCCTACGGAAAAGCGTGTACACGCTTGCCGGCCCCGGCGTATTCTTAGAGAGGCCGGCCGAGCTGCGCAGGGCGCTGTTCCAGGGGATTACGAGGCCTTTGTGTTTCGCGTTTCATGGTTGCCGGCAGCTGGCATCTTTCAGAAAGCCTGTGAAAAGTGGGCAGAGCTCCTTTGCAGACTTTTGAGTAGAGAGTTAAGGAAACTTTGTGTGTGACGCTTAATCTTGTTGGGAAATTTTAGGGTGAAAAAATGTAATTACATCTGAAATGCCAACAACCAAGGCCAAAGGAATGTCTCCCCTTTGGAAAGTCCTTTGTTGATGAGATTAAAAGCTAAGCTCTCGTGCTCCTGCCTACAAATTATTCCGATTATTTGAAAAGAAATGAAAGAAGACCCTGGGAGGGAAAAGCGCCACATACCTCATTATGTAGCACTTAACTAATGCTCACCCGTTTAGCAATTCGTTCAACAAATATTTCTCGAATACCTACTATGTACAATTCCACGGCAGCTAGACAGAAACAGGCCCTGCTCTCCGGAATCATTTTACTCAAGTCAGGGATATTCTTAATCACCGGTCAATATGAGGCTCTGCAAAGAGTCCAAGGACTCCACGCTTTAGCCCAGGACAACTGGACCTTGCCTGGCACCTTGCCATTGATTCCGGATGGCAGCAGGTTAGCATGGGCAGTTCAGTTGGCTGACATAGGGCTGTATGATGCGGCCTGAACACCAGAGTCAGGAGCCGAGACGGGTAACACACAACGGAACTAAAACAAGATAGAAAAGTGACACCAGGACATTTAAATGCGGGGCTGTGATCAGTTAACAGATGCCAGTGGAGTCTTATGAGCCTTGTGGCCATGGAATCCGAGTCAAGACAAGGAGCAGAGATGGAGAGCGGCCATTACACACGTCTTCTCCTTCTTCATGTAACTCCGGTTAGCCTTGCTCTACCCCAACATGTAGGTCTCAGGTGTCCCATTTTACAGAGAAGAGGCTAAGCCACTCCCTGAGGTCACAGGGCTGGGAGGTGGAGGACCAGGCCGGAGCCCACATCTATCCTTCACCACCACGCCATTCTCTTGTTTCAGTATGACGTGGCCACCATCAGCCGCCACGCGGCAAGGGGCTCTTCAGAGCCAGTTCCTGAAACCACACGCCAAAGTCTCTCCCCAGGTGGGTTCAGTTCCAAGAATTTGTAAGTCAGCTGACTCAGGGTTGAGAAATTAAAGAGTGGTTATACATCTGATTGATTATGGGTGGTACGTACTGTATAATGCGTATTGTCCACGTTAGACCGTGTGTTAGGTGTCCAGGCTGAACCACAAGGCCTGTCATGTTGCTGAAGTTTCGATGCTCGTGGGGAGGGTTGGGGAATCCATTACAAGGTAATGGTTATCATGTAATAAGGAGAACCGTAATATAGAATGAAAACAGAACAAGGCATTGATTGATCTTGGGTCCTGATGCTTCAGGAGAAGCGGTTTTGTTTTAAAAAGAACAAGGAAAGGAAATGCCCATCTCAGGAGGCTGTTTGGGGGATTAATTCCATCAAAGCATGCAGTGTCCGGCCTGCTATAAGCACTATGTAAATGCCAGCGGCATAGATAAATGGAGACCCTGGAAAAGATTCCAAGAGGAATTTCTTAAATACCTTTTAAAAGATTGTAGAGCGAGATGGCCTAAATTATTTCTTCTGCATTGTTTCATTTTTAAACAAGAGTTTCCTTGTACATTGCGCCTTGTCTTTTATGTGTGTGCTGAGTGCCTAAGTCAGTCATTCATGAATCCAAGAATGCTGACCTCAGCTAAAATTGCAATTGGGATAACTGAGCAGCCGCTCGTAGAGCCCGTGGCCAAGTACCTACCTAGCTCCCAGCTTTGGAAATAATGACAGTGACTATCCTGAGGGCTGACACTGTGTCAGGCCGGTGTGGAGACTATTAGTCTCCTTTTGGAGATAAGAATTCATTACCCTGGGGAGTTTAAGGAAATTGCCGCAGGTTGTGGAATAGTGAGCCAGGGAGCTGGAATGCACACGTGGGCAGTTTGCCTCTGCTGGGCACACTCCGAGTCAGGATTTCTCAACCTCAACATTATTGATGTTTGGGGCTGGACACGTCTGTGCTGTGCAAACGTGCATTGCAGGATGTTTGCAGCACCCCTGGCCTCTGCCTTCTGCAGGCCAGTCATGTCCCTGCACCCCAGGTGTCACAATCAGCAATGCCTCCAGCGATCGTGAAGGTCCCCTGAGGGACAGAATTGCCCCTGGTTTGAGAACCTCTGCTCCACACCCAGATGTGCTCTCAGTGTGTGGCCCTGGAAAATTACTGGAACTGACTTAGGACATTATCAGAGTTTGACCCAGAGGCTGAAGCAGTTTCATAGACTTTGCCGCATGAACCCACTTTCTGCACTACTCGGGGGAAGCGATGCTTTATCGGACAGGCGGGGAGGAAATGAATGTCTGAAAGGCTTTTGTGTGTGCATTTGTGGGACAGGTAGGTGATGGCTAAGGGTGACATAGAGAGGGATGCTGATCTGGGAAGGGACACACACCTACACTGAGAATACAGAAAATCTGAGTTTGCTTGGCCTCTGCTAGAGTTCACAGACCTTGTTCAACCCTCTATTCCACTCATGGGCTATGTGACCTCAGGCCAGTCATTTGACCTCATTGCCTCTGCTTCCTCTTCCACAAAACCTCGTGGTCGTGTGATGAGTTACTAAAAGCGCCTGACAGATTTACAGAAAGGGCTCAGTAGATGCTAATCAGTTGTCCTGGCCACTCCACCCGAGGCTGTGATGTCTGTGGTTAAGAAGACAGGATCTGGACTCAGACTGCCCAGGTGTCAATCCAGTTTGGCCACCTGCTAGCTGTGTCATTTCCATTGAGTGACTCAGCCTCGGTGAGCCTCAGCTTTCTCATTTCTCATTCCTACCTCCCAGATTGAATGGGAGGGGCCATGAAACGGGGCACACAAAGTGTGGAGTCTTCCCACCTTAAGCTTTGGGTTAGTGTGTTGGGGCTGCTGCAGCAAGGTATCTCCCACGGAGTGGCTTAAAGCACGAGAACTGATTGTCCCACAGCTCCGGAGGCTACACATCAAGAGGTCGGCAGGGTTGGTACCTGCTGAGGGCTGTGACAGAGAATCTGGCCTGTGCCCTCCCCAGCTCCTATTGGTTGGCTGGAAGCTGTGCGATTTCTCAGCTTGTGGATGCAAGACCCCAGTCTGTGCCTTTGTCTTCACATGGAGTCCTCCCTGAGTGGGCGTGTCTGTGTCCAGATTTCTCCTTTTTATAAGGATGCCATTCATGGCGGATTAGGGTCTTCATCTTAATGAATTGCATCTGAATGACCTTCTTTTTGCATTCTGAGGTACCAGGGGTTAGGACTTCAACATGAAATTTGAGGAGGCACAATTGCACTTATAACAGGATTCTGTGCATCTTTTTAAGGTTCTTTCCAGCTCTGAAGTCTCACGAGGGGTTATTGAGGTCTGAGTGGCTTGGGGTGACCAAATACATGAACCTCTATGAGCAGGGGAAAGAGCACTGTTTTAGAAGTCAGAGAATGTGCCACTCAAAGGAAGTGTCTTGGTTTTATTTTCCTTTTACGATGTCTCCACTTGGTTGGACCTTGTCTACAATGACTGCCCCCTACACCTTCACCCCTATCTTAGCTAATTATTGTGCAGATTGAAGGGGGGTGTGGTTGTAAAGACATGGAAACTCTCCAGGTTCTGTCTAGGTGCATTATTATTATCCTTATAATTCATAAGGAATAAAGGGAAATGCTGATTCCCACATGGGGATTCGGGCTGGTAACAGGGCCTCGCCTCTCCCCATCAAACGCAGACCTGCTGCTGTGTTTTCCAAAGCTCCCTGTGTTGTGAGATCTGAGCAGACTTGATCTTTCAGGTTTAACTTAAATATTGTTTCCATTTTGAAGGCTGTCATGTGGTGTGTCCCCCATACCCCCTCCCCCAGGCCCTGGGCTGCAGTATGTAGGCAGTAAGGGAACACTAGGAAGAAAGAGAGAGCCTGAAATGGATCCTGGGCTCTGGGCCTGTGTGGAGACAAAGCAGGATGTAAGTAAAACCATTACTTCTCCCTCCTGATCAAAGGCGAGACGGTAACCCCGCCCCTCCTCCTCACCACCCAGCAAGCAATTAACACACAGCCTGGCCTCGCCTCCCAGGACCCGCTCTGGCTGAGCAGTGGTGCAAAGTGGGAGGCCATGTGTGCCCAGGTGGAATGATGCCCCCATCTGCACATAGACTACATTATGAGACTCTCCGATGAGGGAGACGCACAAGCCAACATGGTCGTTGATGGACTACTCTTTTCATCTGCATCTGGTGCAGATGTGAGCTCAGAATTTGCCTCAAAGTAAAAAGTGAACATTGCAGGAATCCAGCAGAGTAGTGCCTCTTGAATTTTACAACCACCCGGAATCCTCTGAAAGGCAGATCGGAGTTCTCAGGTCTGGGTGGAGCAGGAGAGTCTGCATTTCTGACAAGCTCCCAGGTAGGCTTGCCAGACAGAGAGGGAGAGGAAAAAGCTGGCTTGCCCAGTTAACTTTGAATTTCCTCTGTTTTATCTGGCAACCCTTCTCCCAGGCGAGGTTAATGCTGCTGGTGTGTGGACCGCACTTTGAGTGGCAAGAGTGTACATCATCAAAACATAAAAATTGGATGAAAACACAAGGCTGAGTGAGTGGATGCACATCTGGTATAATTTAAAAACACGCTCATGGTTCACAGGATAGTCATACTACAACATGTTTCTCGGTTATTGGCAGAAACAGACCAATAGCGGCTAAGAATGAACATGCAGCTCTGGAAATGGGGTTCCCTGCATTCCCGGGCCCGGAGTTCGTGTTTGCTTTATATATTTATTTGCTTAGTCACTTATTTACTATTGGTAAATCCAAAGTGCAGTTGTGGCTTTCGAGTAAAAAAGGGCCTGGGAGAGCTAAAGACAATGCAAAGTTGTATGCTGATCTGGGGATAGCTTATTTCGCCACATTCTGTCTCCCTTCCCAGCCTGCCCTTCGAAATGGAAAGGCCACCATCATTCCTCTTGCATCTCAGCCCCTGACAGGTGATCTGCAGAGGAGGTGGGGGCCGGGGCTTAGGTTTACTCTGACATTTGACATGCACAGGCTCTCTGTTCCTTTGAAGCTCAGAGAACTGGTTCCAGCTCCTTTGAGGCCACTGAGCCACCTGAGCAGCCACTTACAGATT
This sequence comes from Murina feae, assembly GCA_004026665.1. NCBI lineage: Eukaryota > Metazoa > Chordata > Mammalia > Chiroptera > Vespertilionidae > Murina > Murina feae. The sequence continues at coordinate 76,238 of PVJC01000297.1, forward strand.
GCCGGAAGGTTGGCCCTGAAAGGCAGCTTAGCAATCATGTATTTCTGCCCCTGAATTCCACTGGTGGAGGGGCAGAGTGGTGGGGAGCTTCCCCTCCTCTGAGCCCCTTTCTCCTCTGGCTGCTCGGGGCTGCACTCTATAAGAGCTTTATCCCAGGGGGCTGCATGGGTTTGGGGTTGGGTTTTTAGGATGTTTTTTAGGGGCTTCTTTGTTTTGTTTCTATTTTAAAGTAGAGCAGGATTATCTATAGTCCAAATCCTCCTTGCCTGTATTCTGTAGCAGAAACCACTTCCCTTCTGTCCATCCATTCTGGAGACTGGGTTGAATCTAGTATCCATCTCTACCACAATTTTAGTGTGCTTGCTTTAATTCGTCAAAGACAGACACCATACTTTCCCAAATTAAATAGTGTGCCAGTAGTTTTATCCTACAAGTATAATATGTCAGGTCTGTGAAATGCCACAATCATCAGAGACTAGAGGACAAATAGCCCTCTCTTGTCTAGCCTGTGTTATGCTTAGCTCTACTACAGCTGTGAGTACGCATGGCATTGTCAGCTGAGATGTTCACAGGTTGTTCACTGTAGCATATTGGTGGGTTTTAATATATGAAACACTTTCAAATAAGATCATTTCTCAGTGATATGTCCCATGTATAATTTAGTCTACAGTTAATTCATGATTCAGTTCTCATTGTAAGACAATGAAGTAAACAGTGTAAAACCTAAATGTCCCTTTCCCTCTGATCCCCAAATGTACACTTCTCCCCAGAACAGTATAGATGTGTCCTTCGTGTGCACTTATGAATATATGCACATTTATAAGATTCCTTTGTAGTGCACATTGGGATCATGCTATACTGATACTTTGCATTTTTCACTTAACAGTGTATCTTGGTAAACCTTCCATTTTAGTATATATGAGTCTACCTCATTCTTTTCTAATAGCTAGAGGAGTAGTCCATGGCGTTCCCCTGCCAAGGTTAATTTAACAAACCACAGTTGGTGGGTATTTATATTATTTGCCATTCTTTGCCCCGACAAATAAGACCGCAGTAAACAACCTTGTGTACATGTCTTTGGGCAGATGTGCCAGTATTGATGTAGATTAGAGACTCAGAATTTTAATTTTCTGCATCAGATGGATTTGATAAACTGATGAGAACAGGATTGGTTGCCAACTGGCAAATGTATTCCAACCTGCCTGCGTCTCGAGTTTCTGGGCCCATGCTGTCCTGTTGGAATAACTCAGGATTGCCTGAGAGCCTTCCATGTTTGCACTCTGCTGGCTGAGATTCTGGAAGCTGGAGCTGAGCCTCGTAGGCAGAAACCTCGGGGTTACGGTATTTAAATGCCTTGAAGTGGGATGGACTTCACTGAGCAGAAAGTGGAAAAGAGAAGAATCGGGGAGCTTCCCTGGTAAATGGCTGAACACCTCCATATGAACAGAAGATGAGTCTGTTGGGAAAGGGCGGTCATTGTTTTTGAAAGTAACTTTTTCATCCCTGCGAAGGCAAATCTACAAAATAGTCGGAACTAAGAACCTAGTGAGTGTGCTGTGTTGACATGAATTTTGCTGCAGGTTTTAAACTGTAACCAACAGGGTGTGGTGGGCAGAGTTTCAAAGATGTCTCCCCAAGACTCCCATCCCTGGGGAGTCAAACCTAATCTAGGCATGAGGTGAATTAAGGTTACTAATGAGCCTATCCAGGATTATGCAGGCAGACCCAGTGTAATGAAATGGGCCCTTGGAGTGGAAGAGGGAAGCGGAAGAGTCAGAGACCTGTGGAGGAAGAGGAAAGGGGAATGAGAAGGGAGGCGGAAGGAGAGGTCAGAGGGACACTCTGTGTAAGCAGAGGCTTTTGAAGATGGAGGAAGTGTCCACGAGCCAGAGAATGCAAGGGACTCCCACCCAACAGTCCACAGGGAAAGTCCTACAGCCACAAGGAGCTGAATGCTGCCAAGGACTCAAATGAGCTTGGAGGTAGATTCATCCCCAGAGGTCTAGAAAGACTGCCACCTGCCAACACATTGATTCTGGTCTTGGGAGACCCAGAGCAGCGAGATCAGAAAATTACTAAGTATGTGGTGATTTTTCATGGCAACAATAGAAAACTAATCTCTATGAACGGACATCTATGCATTGAACAGCAGAAATGTGCCCGTAGGGCAGGCTGGTGCATTGCTCACTTCCTAGCATCTGAAGTAGGGTGGGGACCAGTGTTATAATATGAAGAACTCACACTTTAATGCTTATCACGTGACAGGTGCTGTGCTCAGTGCTGTAGGTGCATTCACTATCTTATTTTTTTTAGAATCGCCCTACAAAGATGGTGCTTTTATCATCATCTACATTTTATAGAAGAGAGACCAAGCCTAAGAGAGCTTAGGAGGGGTCACATGGCTTATACATGGCAGGGCTGGGACTCAAACCTGTACCTATGGGACATACACCCAAGTCTATGCACGACAACATATGTCACAGTGCACCACTGTGACACCCCCCCCCCCATAAAATATGGGGCTAAATCACTGATATTTAAACTCCAGCTAAACATTCACATCCAGGAATGCCTTTTGTCACATAAAGGCCCCCTGACCTTGTGCCGGTGCCCTTGGAATCCTATCCTATCGGATGCTGAGCAAGGAGGAAAAAAATCAAAGTTGGGCAGTCAAGGAAATAAGAGACTCCTCTCCCCAGCCCCTGGATTCTTCAAGCCAAAGCACAGTGCACACTCTTACATTTCTCTTCAAATCCTTGGAGGTCCCACTTGCTCTAGATTGTATCAGAGATTGCTCTCTCTTCCCTGCACCAGGCACTCAGTTCCAAGGGTGTAAGTTGTGCTGGAGGCATTTTTATACCTTGAACATAAACATAAGGAGCCAAAAGGAGTATCAAGTGGAGCACGTGTGGTGCATAACTGACAGTTTATCTGGGAAGGGTAGTGTGTGGCTTTGGTCTCAGTTGTCTGTACAGAAAGTGTGACCTCAAACCCAGCCAATGCAAAGTCTGAGCATGCGACAAACTCCTTCTTCCATTTATTCACTCACATATTCAAACATTAAACAGACAGGAACCGAGCTTCTCATGGGCCAGCATTAGAAGCTGAAGATACATTGAGGAATAAGATGAGTTCCATGAATCTTCCAGGCTAGAGAAAGAAGAGTGGATAAGCAAGCAATTGCAGGCTGGTAGGAGAAACGCTGTGGTGGAGAAGGTACTGAATGCCATGAAAACATGGGAGAAATGCCCACCGCAGAGTCAGAAACCAGAGGTAGTAGTCCCTAAACTGGGGCCTAAAGGAGAAGTAGGAGTCAGCCAGATGAATATGAGACTGTCCCAGATGAAGGAATGTCATGATGGAGGTCTGATCTGGAAACATGCGTATGTCCATAAATTGATCTGGAGTATAGAAGGCAAAGTGGCAGAATGACAAAGGATTAGGCTGAGGAAATCAGTAGAGACTGAGGTTAGAAAGGCTTTCTACCACTCGAAGGGGACTCAACTTTATTATATGTAAATTTGGAAGGTAATGGGGTGGGGGGAGCTGATCAGAAACATGATCAGTTGTGGGTGCTTTAGACAGATCTCGCTGGTGGAAGAGTTAGAAAAGGGTGAGAGAAACCACTGGGAGGCTAGAGAAAGCGGTATGTGTAAAGCAGTGAGATTAAGGACGAGGAAAGGCAGTGAGATTCCATGGATATCTGGGAAAGAGTCAAAGGGATTTGGTGGCAGGGTGGAGGGAAAAGGGAGTCTAGGATGACAGCCAGGCCTGTCTTGGCTGAATCATCATCCAAATATCATTCTGGCTGACAGGCCCGAGCTGTGGTCTGCAGAGGTGAGAGAGGATTAAGTCTGTCGTGTGTGGAGGCCTGAGAAGGAGGGGAGCAGCCAGGAAGCACATCTTCCTCGGCTGCCTGGGGCCGCGCTGTGTGGATGGTGTCGGCACTTCTGAGCAGATGATGCCTCCTGATTGTTTGGAATATGCTGACAGAAGAATAAAAGCTTTCAAGAAAACAAAGTCCCGAGGAAACGGCATGCAGTTTCAAACGTTCTCTTTCTGTCCTGGGCCCTTGTTTTCTGCTGAGAAGAATGCCTTTCCTTTGAAGGGGCCCTGCAGGTTGCTTTGTGGGCTCCGGGAGGGGTCAGTGCAGCTATAATCTGCCCACCTCATGCGCCCTAAGGCTCTGTGATGTCTGAACAGGGCTCTTGACTCTTGGTATTGACAATTCACATCAGGACTGCCAGTCAGCTGGGACTGGGCTCTGGGAAGAGCCAGTGAGGCTGGGGCTTAGTAACGTGTGCTTGGTTAAACACCTGCGGCTGCTGTGATCTCATGGCTGATACCTGACACAGGCTGATGGGTCAGGACCACTCAGATCCACTTGCACAGCGATGGGCCTGCAACCCATTTCTTATTTCTATGGCTCTGCAGAAAGGAAGGGAGCTTTTCGTGAGCAAGTATATGAAATGCACTCAGTGCCTAGCAATGGTATCCAGCTACCATCTACTGCAGTGGTTCTCAACCTTTAAATACAGCTCCTCATGTTGCGACCCAACCATAAAATTATTTTCGTTGCTACTTCATAACTGTAATGTTGCTACTGTTATGAATCATAATGTAAATATCTGATATGCAGGATGGTCTTAGGAGACCCCTGTGAAAGGGTTGTTTGACCACCAAAGGGGTCGCGACCCATAGGCTGAGAACCGCTGATCTACTGCTTTGTTCTGCACATAATCTGCCTTCCTCTTTTCTGATATCAGCAGCCAGATTTGCTTTGGTGAATTCGGTTCAGTTTTTGCAGTGCTAGGCAATTTACCTTTTTGCCCAGCACTGTGTCAGATAAGGACACATGACTCAAGCCAGCCAATCAGAATCCTCTACCCCACACCGAGACTTAATTACTCAGAGGGAGTTTTCTCTTGGGCCACTATAATTGGTTCAGGGATGGGCACATGACCAGTTAGACCAATGAGTCTCAGTTCTGAGAGTGGGTTAGGACTGTTTGGAGAAAGAAATGCTTGTTCTGTGGAGCCATAAACTGGCACAGTAACGTTTGGGGTGCCCTGAGCTACAGCACAAGGCAAGCCCTGCCTGAGAAGGGTGTAAAAAAGGAGAGGGAGGGAGAGAGGGAGGGAGAGAGAGAGATGCAAAAACAGATTCTTGGGATCATTGTTTGATTTCCTGAATCAATCTTTCCTAAAGCCAGACTAGTCCTGAATAATTCAGTTATGAGAACTAATAAATGTCTTTTTTAGTAAGCCGGTTTGAGTCCTGGTGAATAGAAATTGTGCCCATTATTGAGTTCTGGCTCAACTCAATTTAGCAATTATCTGCGATCTATGATGCGAGCTATACCTCAGAGCTGCAGGGGACACACAAGGCATGATATAATCACAGCCATAATTATTGTTCCATTTATTGGACATTTCCCATTGTCAGACACTCCTCAGGGCTTTACGCACATTACTTTATTTGATCTTTTGAGCAGACCTTTGAATTACTTGCATTTTTCAGAGGAGGAAATCTAGACCCAGAAAGATTAAGAAATCTATCAGTATAACAATAAGAAGGAAAAATAGCTAGTCACTGAAGGGTAGGCTATGAGTGTGGGCTGCTAAGGCTCCAAACCCTGTGCTCGCAGTTTCTTTGTGAAATATCCCATTTTTACATGAGAGCAACTAATCTGAATTCTTGGAAAGACTCAGCAGGGCAAACAACCAGCCTGTGTAACAGAAACGGTCTTGGCGCTTTGTGTACCATCTCTGCCTTAAAAGCTGTGCAGGGTTCGGGGAGCTGAGTTTGGGTCTCCCTAGGAGCAGGTCCCACAACAAAGATGCAGGACAAGCATTTATTTGGGATAGGACCCCAGAAAACATCAGTAGGGCGTGGGGCAGGGGAGTGGGACAGGGATGGGAAGGCCAATAGAGGGTGACTGGTGACTGGAGCTTATTCCTGCGGGGACCCCCAGTGTCAGACATGAGCCACAGGGCCACCTGCTCGAGGGTGAGGGGCTGGGTATGTGTGCACACCCTCCTGTCAGTCACTGGCTCAAGCCTGCCCCAGAAGCCTGCACATGGAGGGCCCTGGGGGCCAGAGAAGCCCTCGGGCAGCGACAGGCCACGGTGGGCAGTTGCAGAGGGGCAGTGTGAGAGGGGCAGGAGGAAGCAGCCAGTGCCAGCCACTGCACTGGCAAGAGTGCAAGGGGCCCTTCAAATGTCCCATCTATCCCACAAATAGCAGTGGATGGCGAACACTTTCACCCAGGCTTCCTCTGTCCCATCAGCATAGGCTTCCAACACATGGCTATGGTCTCCTGCTTGTGCCAAAGCAGGAGTTGAGGCTAGAAAGAGATGTGAGCTCCTGACAGGAATGCCTGCTCACCGCGCTCGCCTCTCGAGGATCTGCCTGTCAATTACAGAAAGATCTACGAGATTCCGTTCTCCCCCATTATCTTCCACCGGGGTCTCCAGTGGCAACTCTGCAACCGTTTTCTGCAGAGTGGTTCAAATTGTTTTATATCTCCTTAGCTGCCAAGTACAATGTCATAAGCAATAAATAAATAAATTGTTGGCCTATATGGAAAGCATATTTTGTCCAGATGCGTCCTTGAAACTTCAGGCCTGGAACATGGAAGTCAGATTGAAAACCACATTCAAAAAGTTTGGGGGGACGGAGGCTCACACGGAAATGTCGTTTGATTGGCAGGTGCTGCCACCCAGCACCCGACGTGTGTCCTGCAGCAAGGCCAGGCAGTGCACCTTCTGAAAAGCCAGGCGTGTGAGTTTTTCATTTCAGTGAGTGAGCGTAGTGTGGCTGCTCGCTGGACCAGTCAGGGGCAAAGGCGGTATCAAGCTTGGAGGGTTGCTCAGCACAGGTGCTGAGATCTGTGCGTGCCTCCCGATCTCCTTCTGACCAGCTGGGTTGTAGCAAACCTTCCTCATCAAGACAGCTAAGGCCAGCACCCTTGTCTGGGGCATGAACAGTTCCCAGCCACGTTGTCCTTTGCCGCATGCAGAGCGTGAGGCTACGGGGGGAGGTAGCCAGGAAGAAAAGGGAAACCTGGGTGGCTGAAAATCTCACAGAAAGATGCTCTGTGTGTTTCTGCTGCTAAGCCAGCCCCGAGGCCTGAGACCGAGGGGACATTCTGCGAGAGAGCTGCAGCTGGTGGGTGGGTGACCCAGGAAAGCAGATATGGCTTCAATGGCAGAGTCACCAAAAAGGGTTCACAATGGTATGGGCTGCTGGTGTCAACTGGCTGGGAGTGTGTGTAAATGTAATCTTTATTGCTTTTCTAAAGTAAAAGTATCCTATATAATAAAAGGCTAATATGTAAAATCAACCAAGTGGCGGAATGGCTGATCGCTATGACGTGCACTGACCACCAGGGAGCAGACGCTCAACACAGGAGTTGCCCCCTGGTGGTCAGTGCAGTCCCACAGGGGTGGCAAGCACAGCAGCGGTGGTAGGAGCCTCTCCACCTCCACGACAGCACTAAGGATGTCCCACTGCTGGCTTGACATCCCCCTTAGCCCTCCTGGACTGCGAGAGGGCACAGGCTTGACTGAAGGATCCCCCAAGTGCATGAATTTTTGTGCGCCAAGCCTCTAGTATGCTCATAAAAAGACAGGCTAGATATTCATGAAGTGAAAATGGAAGGTCCCTCTTCAATGCCCCCCAATCCAGCCTTTCTTTGTCCTTCCAGAGATTCTTCCAGACTTATCTGCACACACACAAACAACACATTTTTACAAGAAGTGAGCTTGTTGCCCCAGTTCAGGTAGTCGGAGTATCTTCCCATACACAAAAGACTGCGGTTTTGACTCCTGGTCAGTGCATATAACTATGTTGGGGTGGGTACAAGAGGCAACAGATGGATGTTTCTCTCTCACATCAATGTCTCTCTCTCTCTCTCTCTCTCTCTCTCTCTCTCTCTCTCTCTCCCTCTCCCTCTCCCTCTCCCTCTCCCTCTCCCTCTCCATCTCCCTCTCCCTCTTCTCTCCCTCTCCTTCTCCTCTTTCCTTCTCTCCCTCCCTCTCCCCCTTCCTCTCCCTCTCCTTCCCCCTCTCCCCTTTCCCCCTCCCTCTCCTTCTCCCTCTCCCCTCTCCCTCCCTTTCTCTCTCTCTCCCCCTTCCTCTCTCTCTAAAGTCAATAAAGCATCCTTGGGTAAGGATAGAAAGGAAGGAAGGAAAGGAGGAAGGGAGGAAGGAAGAAACTTGTACTATGTAAATTACCCCCTTTTATACTTTAAGGATTTGGGACATCTTTCCACACCAGTATAACCCTTGTTGCTGCTTGTGGTGCTCTTTTGATAGATTACAGTAATTTGTTACACTGTTTCAGGGGACTTCCCAGAGTACTTCCAAACTTGCCAGTCCTTGGTAAGCAATTGAAAATGCTGCCAGCTGATTGATGGCTCATATTATTATTTCCAGCAGGAATAGTGTTTTATTATTTTACCTCCTGAATTCAATGGAATTAAAGGGAAGAATGGAAGAAGTCAGGAAAAAATATTATAGAAATAGTGATTATATATATATATATATATGATTTTGGATATATGTATGTGTGCATGTGTAAAGTTAATAAAATTCAAGGTAGATAATTTTCTAAGGAAAACTAGATGTCACTTCTATACCTAAGTTACTTGTCTTGAATGAATTCCTTCATTCACCAGCCAAGATTTAATGTTAGGCTTGTATGCATTCCTCGACAGGCAGCCCAGCTCAGTAGCTAAGTGTGAGGCTCCTGCAAGATATTACAGATGATTAGGAATATAGGCTGTCGGCCCAGATACCAACTTTGATTCTTACAGTCTTAGTCAGAGTGCTTAACTCTCTCTGTGTCTCAGTTTCCTCATTTCTCAGAGCAAATGATGACATGTATGTCCTAATTGTCATTGATGGGACCAAAAGAGAGAAGATGTAGGGTGCCTTTGCCTGGCACTAAGTCCTTGCCCAGCAAACAGGAGTTGTTAGTAGTAGGAAGAGGAGCGTCCTCACCAGATAGCTGACAGCTGTCAGGTGTGTACACCTTATGGGATACATGAGATCCTCATAAATACCCCCTTTATGCATGCTCATTGTCTTCCTCCAGCTAGGTAAAGGAGAAGGAATTATGAAAAATAAAATGAGTGTAAAATTATTTTTAAAGTCAATAGTCAACTAAAACGATTCCAAAATGCCTCAGAGGTTGTCGCAAACCATCATCTGTTCTAGACCAGAAACAGAACCCGATTTCCAGTTGTAGATGATAAATAAACACAGTACACCGCCCTTTACAACGAGGGGCTATTTTTTTAACCCACGCAGATGTGTCCTATTTACATTGAAGCTGTCATACAAATTAACAGAGGCCCACAGACTCTGAAAGAAGGCAGGCTCCTCGCCCCAAAACGTTCACAGGAGTGCGAAGTGGCACACCCACTGCTCAGAGCTGTGGTCGCACGGGCCTGGTAGGTATTGATTGGGGGAAACTGAAGAGCTTTTCCAGGCCACGCAGGCTTTGAAGCTAACCTGCAAGGCTGGCACAGTGAGATGCGCAGGGTTGGAAGCCGCTGTGATTTTGGCTTTTCTGTAATCGGTGGAAAGTCTGAAATCTTTAACAGATACGAAAATCACTTCCCTTGGTCCTTGGCAGGTTGAGTCTGAATTAAAACGTCAGTTAGAGCACAAAGGGTGATCTCCTGCTTCTCCTTAGTATAAGATTTTCTTGGCCAAATACTTGCCGGGCTGCACTTAACAGACAGAGCCCTTATCCCACCTTGCGGACAGGCTCTCAGAGAATATGGAGGACTGGACCTCAATGGCAACCAGGTGAAGGCTGGAGTATAGTCAGGTTCTCTGCTTTTCAATCCATTCCATATGATGAAGAGATAAGGCAGGTTCAGGGAGGTGAGAGAGGGCTCAAGTCCCCCCAGTGAGACCTGAGTCTAGAACTCAGGATTCAAGGCTTCTGCTAAATGCTCCTTCCACTGATCATGTGGCTTCCAGATCTTTCTTGTGGGGGGACACACATGCAAACTAAGGTGACCAGACGTCCCGTTTTTGGCAGGACAGTTCCGATTTTTGACAATTTGCCCCGCGTCCCATGGCGTTTTTAAAAAGTCCGGATTTTTGGAAAGAGACATATGTACTACTCTTTGTAATATTTTAAGTAATAATAATAATAATAATAAAAGAACCCCCCAGTCAATGGTGTCCCGCTTTACCAATGTTAAAATCTGGTCACCTTAACGTAAACAGTTTAAAGCTAACTCCCATGACTGATCTTCTTTGGAGAGGCAGCAGACCCCTGGTTGTGCCAATAGAGAGAGACATTTGGCCTCTAGAAGAGCAATCCGTTAATTTTCTATGCACTGGACCCACAGTGTCAGCCTCCAGCAACGGCCAGGAACTTAGAGAATGGCACACACAGGTCCCTGCCCTCCGAGTGGTGAGGGCAGTGTCACATTCAGTGTCCTCTGAGAGACCCAGACAAAGGTTTGGGGACTATAAAGAGGGTGAATTTTCAGTTCTGCCGGGATAATTCAAAGAGATTTATTTGACCTGGACCTTGAAGGGGTAAGCAGGGTTGTACTTGACACTGCATTCATTCATTTATTCATTCATCCCATTGAAATTTACTTCTTACCTGTCTTTGTGGCGGGCTAACCAAGCAGTAAAAAGAGAGCTATAGATATACTCTGCCCCCGGGGACTTTACATTCTCTCGGGAGGGGTGAGAAATTAAACAGGTAAATAAATGAATAGATAAGATGATTTTAGATAGTGTTACCTGCAAAGAAGCAAAGGAGGTGACTTGGTGGCCAAGCCCGAGGGTGAGGACATGGCCTCAGACATAATGGTGCTTGTGGGCTCAGAAGGAGACAGCACAAGGAAGGCCCAGGTGCTGGAGGAAGGTGGTGGGAGAAGTTGGGTAGGTGGGCAGCAGCCCGTTAGCACAGGGCCGGCTGTCTAGGGTCAGTAGATTGAATGTCCTTTTTGAACTAGGGAACCTCGGGAGGGTGTTGAGCAGGAGAGTGCCCTGCGGCAAGCGTGAGGAGGCGAAGAAGCATAGGCGGCACCGAGGTAGGCATGGGAGTCGCTGAGGTGGATTGACTCCCAGAATGCCAGGCAGTCCGCGTGGGCTCCACCAGGCTTTTAGGAACGTGGACAGGCAGAACGAAAAGAGAACGCCATCCTCTGTTTTACAATAAGGAAACTGAGGCTCGGGGAGTCAACACGTGTGGCCAGCTTGGGCAGTGGGAGGGCTGGGCCCGGCACTCAGGAGCTGGGACTCCAAATCCCGAATGTCTGCCCTGCCTACCTCCCCTGTCTCCTAACCCACAAGCATATCTTCCCACGACTTGCATTTAAAATCTGTTCCCCATCAGGCATCTCAGAGAGGGCTTTTATGATTTGTTTTTAGTAGTGTGTTAAAAGGCAGTCACCTTGAATGACTTCTGCTTGACAGAAGTGTCAGTATTGTCACCACCTACTCCAAGGAGCCGCAGCACAGGCCCGCGGTGCCCTGGCTGCATGAGGAAAGGGGGAAGGCAAAGAGTTGCTCACCAGAGCTGGGATTTAGGTTCAGGGGTGCCCTGGCTACAATCCTGAGAAAGTTCTTTCTTTACTCTGGACCTGCACTCTTTTAGGTATAAAATGAGAGGATTGGGACATAGGCCTTATTAAAAAGTTACTTTGAATCATTTTGAACCAAACAGATTGTTTATTGCAGGACTTCTCAGAGCCTTTACTGTGCTGATAAGCACTGCCAGGCTCCAAGAGAGAAATAGTCTGATGCATGTCACAGACATAGTGATGCCCATGGCCCTGGAATGCTTTTGAGGGGGGACACTTTGCAAACACGCGCTCCCCGGGACACTCAGGGAACTGATCTCGGAGGTGAGCCTGAGGTTCTGAGATCCACTTTACTCATCAGCGGCTCCGAGTGGCAGGTTGTTCGGTGTCTCGGTTGTGTGTCCCCTCCCCTGCCCACTTTTACCCCCCTCTGCTACTCCCGTCCAGTGACCCCCAAAGGCTGCCTCCCGAAGGAGCCCGAGCCAGAGGACAGGCACAGCTTCTAGGTGTTGGAGCCACTGGGAGCCCTTTGCGTGCTCCAGCCTCTTCCTGGGGCCTGGGCCGCAGCAGCCAGGTCTCATGAGCGGGATCGTGATACCCTCTTTTGGTAGACAAACTCCAGCCCCAGTGGTCTCTCCTTCTCCCCGAGAACTTCCCCTGGACACTTTTTCAAGGTGACTTAGGGGACAAGAGCCAGTGTGATGCGTCCCAAAGGCCATCCACATGACTGTTCCCATCATGCTAATGTCTGCTGTTTATTGAGCACTTACTACGAGCCAGGCGGTGTATAAAGAGATTTGCCTGCACTGATAGTGCCCTCAACAGCTCTATGAGGTGTGGACTCTATATCATTCCTTCTTTGCAGACGAGGACATTGACGCTGGTCTCCAGCCAGTTCATGGGTAGGCTGGAAGTCCCACTCGAGTCTGTCCCCAAAGCCTGTGCATTTGATCATTGTACTGCACCGGCTCTGTAGATATCTAAATGAATGAATGAACAAATGAATGAAGGAACCAATGAACACCCCTCTCTTACCCTCAGCTTTTAGAAGCATGCTTGGCCCTGGGCCACCACCTTCTTAGGGCCTCATTATCTCTCTCTGTCTTGCCACCCCCCCACCCCATCAAGGTACAAGGGGCACTATGTAATTATGGGGCATGGCAGCTACCTGCCAGCAGCCACCGGAACTTCCTTCCGGGAGCCCATATCCATCCACCCCTGGAATACCGCAGGGTGAGGCGGCTCAGCTGGATCTGAGTCAGCCGGGCTCCCAGCCTGTTGAGTTTTATGTGCCACTGCTGGGATTCTCACCAAGCGGAGGGCAGCTGTTGGGGGATTGAAACATGAAGAAAGATGGGCTGAGATCAGATAAGCATCTCTTCCCCAGCAGACGTACCTCCCAATTTGCAGGCCTTTGTTATGTTACTAGCAGTAAAGGAATGTTGAAATGGAGCTCTAGCCTTGATCTGAATTATAATCTCTGAAGCTATATTTAAGTCTACCTAAAGATATTTCAATTTGCTATCTTTCTTTTTTTCCCCTCTCCTTGGCTCAGAGCACACTTGTATCCCTGCAGAACACAGAAAGCCAGGACATATTTCTTAATGTTTTACATTACAGTTGTAAGTCCTTCTTATCCTTTGATAATCATATTTTAACTTTTAGTCAACGCACTTGTGGGTGTGCCTGTGTCTGTGTTGTATATAAGTTCACATTTATACGAACAGCATTAGCTCCTTTTATCTTTTTTTTTCTCCCAAAGCCATACTTGTAAGACTACATTCAGCAGCGGATTAATCCCCAAATAACTTAGTTCAGCTTTCGCAGCTGCTGCCAAACAGCCTCTCTCCGGGGCGGGTGTAATTAACAAGACTTTGGGGGGCAGGGGGTATAGCACGGGGGATGAGAACTGGGCAGGGAGGTCACCAACTGCTGGTGGGTGAGCAGTGCCAGCAGAAGGATCCTCGGAGACTGTTGTTGGAGGACAAGTTGGGGGGCCAAGGAGGGGGTTCCTTCAGCAATGGACCAGTGCTGAGCCGGGGACAGAGGGAGCAGATGAGCTGGGGCAGCCTCTGTGTGTGTGTGTGTGTGTGTGTGTGCACGTGCGTGTGCCTACATGTATTGGAGTGGGAATGTGTAGGGTGTCTGTATGTGTCTTGGATGGCAGGGAGGCTATTTTTCAAGTGTATGTTTAGTGTTAGATTGTGTTTGAAATATCATTTGTCACTTGTTACCTCTGTGACTTTGGGCACAGTACTTGTGATTGGCCTCACAGTGCCTCGATTTCCCATTCTGAAAATGGAGAATAACCCATAACTCAGCAGATATTGGTTGGGTGCCTACTCTCTACCAGGCACTGTTCTAGGCACCAGGGATGCAGCAAGAAACAAACAAAATAAAAGTACCCGCACTTATGAAACTTCCTTTCCCCTGGGAGAAAACACAGCTCACAGGGAGGGTGATTATAAGGATTAAAATAGATTGTGCATAGAAAATGCTTAGCACGCTATCTGGCACGGAAGATTTTGGTTAAAAAGAATAAATGTTCTTATTTTTTAGGTTATTTTTATAAAATAATAACACCCCCTCCCGTAAAAAAATAAAAACAAGTCATGAGTCTAAATACCATCATTTTATTTTAAAAATTGATTTTCTTTGGGAAGTAACACGAGAGTACTTGGGGAAAAGATGATCTGTGTATGTTTTGCCAGGTCTGTCAAAACAGTCCATCTTTGTCCCGACATCTCGAAGGATAAAGATGCTTCTTGAATGGACTTTAGCAAAGGAAGGTCAGCGCCCAGGTGACAGCTCAGACATGACAGACTGGAACAACGCAGAAAGGAATGCGTGAAGGGGTTGGATTAAGAATCACGGGGCAATTACTTTCTGCAAACTGATATGCGAGAAAGAGACACAGGCCCACCTTGTTACCTAGAAGCACAATAAGCGAAACTTCACTCTCACAGAAGTGCAGGATAGGCACGGCCCTACGTAAGAACGAGTTGTTAGTAACATAAAGGCAGGTTGTGAAGTTGGTTTGGAATGTGGGCCTCATTCCCCACTAGACTGGAGTGCACGGACTGATCCTCATGTGTGCTAGCACACACTGTATTCTTCCCCCTGCCCCACCTCTATGGCAACGATGGGAGAATGAGGGGGGCTATTGTCCGTGTACAGACCCAGTGCCAGTCTGTACTAATTTTGTAGGGGTTCCCCTTATCCGAAAATTCACTTCTCAGAGGCGGGTGGTTCAAAGATTGCAGAAAAGCCAAAGTTGACATAACACGAAAACATTCAGGAATTAATTGACCACTTATCAAGTTAGTCTCACTTAGACACCTTCCCTATTTCATGCTGGGCCTCCCACTATGTTGAGAGTCAATTCTTTGTGAATCTGTCTTTTCTGAATGATCCAGCATCCAGAAATACAGTGAAAATATACATTACTTAACAAAATGAAGTAGCAAGTTTTTCTAATTTTGACCTGTACCCCTGATCCCAATCAATTTATCAAATTGATGTTGGAATGTTGGAAATCCAGCTTGTGTCACGTGCAAATTCATTAACAAATGAAGGTGACTTGTTATCCATTAAAAAGAGATGGGGCTTCAAAGTAAATGATTGGATGTTAGAGGCTTATGACAGATCCTTAGGAAAGTGGAACAAGGTTCCATAGTTTTGTGAATGTCGTGCTCTTTCTTAATGACTGTGCTGATGAATGTGAAAGATGTCATATCATGCACTCATACAACCAAGTTAAGACAAAATAGGCCAAGTAAATCAACACTTACTTTCTAAAAACTAGCGAGTTGTTGAAATTGTAACCCACGTTTTATTAAAAAATCATACACACACATACAACACACACATCTCTATCTATCTATCTATCTATCTATCTATCTATCTATCTATAAATATATGCATTTCCAAAAATTTTAATCTCATTTTTAAAGATAACGTCCCAAATCTCTTCTCTGCTGTATTTACTATGATATGTTGGTCCTTGACAGAGGGATGCACTTCTCCAGGCCCCAGTTTCCCTTCAATAAGGAGTAACTGGTGTGTTTGCCTTGGGAAGGGTCTTGCTCCAGAAAACCACTGTGCATGCACTCTGGGTGAGGAGCAGTGGGCAACTTGGGAACCAAGCATCCATCAGTGTATCGACCTCCCTGTCTACACTGGTGATGTGTAATCTTTTTAAGGTCCTGGACCCCTTGGATGGGGAACATGATAACTGGGGAGCGTCTCTCTAGAAAATGCACAAAAGAAATGTTAAGGGGTTCATCTACCCTTTAGATGTCTATCCATGGATTATAGATATAAACCACCTTTGATCTGTAACCCTGACTCCCAATCATGTATTATTTGTTTCACACACTCTCTCACACACACACACTCCTACTAAGAGCCAGAGCAGTTTATATCTTGTTTTCTTTTTTATTGTTGCTGATTGTGATCCTGTGGGTTATGCAGTATTATCCTAATTTGTTTTAAATATATTTTTATTGATTTCAGAGAGGAAAGAAGAGGGGGATAGAAACATCAATGATGAGAGAGAATCATTTATCGGCTGCTTCCTGCATGCGAGACCATAACTCAGGCATGTGCCCTTGACCGGAATTGAACCTAGTACCCTTCAGTCCGCAGGCCTATGCTCCATCCCCTGCACCAAACCAGCTAGGGCTTGTCCTAATTTTAACATAAAAGAAAAACTGAGCATTGAGAAAAATTAGGAAACTCACTCAAGGTCATAGTAAGTGCCTACTCTTACATTTCAAACACTGGGTTTTCCCAAGGTGTAACCCTCACTTTTTCTATAACATATATGTTCACATACTATACTTTTTTTTCCTTAATAAATAACTTTTACAAAGTCTTTCCTTATTGCACAAGTAATGCATATTTGTGGTAGGACAATTACATATTTAACTCTTCACTTTTGAACTGCTCTTCATTCTTCATTTTTTCATTTTAGACTGAAGAGAGAGAGGAGGTGTTATTATTCTTCTCATTTTATAGATGTTAAAATGGAGGTGCTGTGACTTAAATGACCTGCCAAGATCAACCAACCTGTTGGCAGCTCACGGATGCTCTAACGCAGGTTGCCTGGCCTGGGCCTTGAGCCTGTGCATGGGGCCATGCTGCCCTCTCACACCCCACCCTACTTGTGACATCTCTTTGACCCCCTTCATCCTGTCCACAAAGGCCTCTTTATCATTGTATGTCCACAGTCACTTTTTTGCTTACCCTAGCATCCCAGAGTCTGGAGGGCATTAGCGAGTTTGGCTTTCATTATTGTTTCCACATATCTTAAAACCCAGAGACCTAATATTTATAGTAAAAACTGCTTTGCATTCATAATTCAGAGTCGCGTTTTATTTAAAATTTAACACTCACTTTTCTCTAAATATTTTATGTTCAGTGTTAGATGGTGACTAAAATCAGATTTTACTATGAATGGCAGCCACAAATTTCTAGAAAGATCAGCCTGCCCTGTAATATGGTGAAAATTAATGAGTAAACAATCATAGCAATAAAGTTGACTCTATGCCAAGTACTCTAGTAAGTATCTTCTGTCTACCAACTTGTGTGATCTTCCTGATAAACGTAAGAGGTAGGAATTATTGTTATCTTCACTTTGCAGATGAAGACACCAAAACACAGAGAGGCCGAGTCACTTGTTCACGATTGTAGCACCGATAAGGAATGTGTGTGCGAATCCCTCCCAGCTCGGTAACATTCAGCTTGATGACATAGTTGCAAGAGCCTTGAAAAGGAAACCACATCTTAGAACAGCTTTACAGACCCTCTTCTATCTCACATTGCATTGGCCAGAATTTTGAATCGACAAGATGACTGATGCTCATAATGGTTACCTCAAGATTTTGAAAAATCGTCTCAATCATCCAGGAAATATCATTACCAAGGTAGTAGTCAAGGATGTGTTTTTAAAAGTATATAAAAAGTCTATTCTCAGTCTGATCACTAATGCCATTATTTGCCCTGATAAAACTTTGTCTGATAATATCCCTTCAAACAAAATACCTTGATCCTATCAGAAAATAGTTTACTGTGTCAATATACATATAATTTTTTAAAAATATATTTTATTGATTTTTTTACAGAGAGGAAGGGAGAGGGATAGAGAGTTAGAAACATCGATGAGAGAGAAACATCAATCAGCTGCCTCCTGCACATCCCTTACTGGGGATGTGCCCGCAACTAAGGTACATGCCCTGGACTGGAATCGAACCTGGGACCTTTCAGTCCGCAGGCGGACGCTCTATCCACTGAGCCAAACCAGTTAGGGCTGCATATAATTTTGATCTCAATGTTGACCTAAAAATATTTAGGAAGAAATTTAAAATTTTAACTTTACAAGAAGGTAATCCATTTTAAAAAGGGGGGGTTTCACTTTGGGGGGAAATTATTATTAAGTAAAAATAAAGGGCTGAAATGCTCAATCTGCGACTAAAAGATACCCATTGATGGAAGGGAAAGCACAGAAACTTTGTCAGTCAGACCTGCCTTACACCATGACAATACCAACCTCTTGCTTACCATGTGCACTTGCTGACCGACCATAGCAGTGTGAGCGCATGTATGTGCAGAGCCCCACCCACGAGCCCAGGTGGACCAACACAGCAGGAAAATTCCTCTAAAATGTTCAAGAGTACATTTCTATGCCATGTTTTATCATGAAAATAGAAACGTAGGCAAGTGACGTGCAACAAGGTTTCACAATTAGCTCCTGTGTAAGCAAATGGAGACATACATACTCCTGTATGTATGTGACTTTCAGGATAAAAATACCTTTTTTCCAGTCACAGAAAATATGGAGCCTCATCTATTTCTGAACTGCTGAGTCCTAAGAGTCAAACACCTCTAAGTCCAAATGCGATGTGTAACAAGCAAAGCCCCCTCTCCCTTCCCTTCTTCGCCACACCCCAACAGGCTCTCTGACACACGGGGACGGTGTAGGAATGGTACGATATAGTTATAAAAAGAGTGCATGACAGAGTAGAAAACAAATAAATCAGTTAAACTTTGGTCTGCAGAAGGTCTGAGGTGCAGAGATGGAACTTGGCAGGCTCCTCCCAGGAGAAAGTGCTCACCAGTGGAAACCAACAGGTTCCACATGTTTTCCTCTTTCCCTGATAGTGTGAGAAGGACTCTCTGAATTTCCCACAAACCCTAGCTCTACATATTCCTCATTGATTATTCTTCCAATGAATGGTGAGTGCCTGCTATGGGTCAGTGGGTTTCAGTGCAGCAGAAAGTGGCTACTCACCTGCACTGCCTCTTCTTCCTGGGGATAAGGGAAGACTCCATTTCTCCAATGTGCAACTCAGTTCTGGCCAATGGAATTTGGGTGGAAGTAAGGGGCAACACCTCTATTCTTCACCATAAAATATCCCTCATGATCCTTTTATGCTCTCAGAAGACATATACGACTACTTGAATCAGACTGAGAAACAGAATGAGATAGCAAGATGGGTAGGGAAGATGGCTAGATAGGGAGTGTGGAGCTTATAAGGCACCACAGTAGTTAAAGGTGCTCTTCTTTAACACCTTTTCCTGACAAGCTAAGTAGTGGAAGGGAAAGGGGACAGGACTGAAAGGGACGGTTTCTCTGATGCCAAGACAGTGCCCCATCCAGGCTGTCTGCCTCCAAGAGGAATAGACGTAGTCAGGACTCTCAGAAACTCAAGCTAGCTATTAAAGGGAAAGGAAGAGTATATTGGCTCTATGTCTGAAGAGTCAAGGTGTAATGGCATCAGGTATCACTGGATCCAGGGGATTAGGACTCTTGTCTCTCACCACTTTTTGGCTTTGCTTTCCCCTAAACATATTTTATTTTTTAGAAGAATTCTACCAAAAGGTTCCCCATAAGATAGAAAAATAGCTGCTGACATCCCTATATATTTACATCCCTATATATTTATATGGCTAGGGTCTCAATGCACAAATTTGTGCACCTTGAAAGGAACTGTGGGCCACGAGGCTGTGGTAGGCACAGGGGCAGGTCTTGGCCCAACCTCTGCACCCCTACCCGGCCCCTCCCACCGAGGTCCCTAGCCCTCTGTCTGTCAGCAGCTTTGCTCCTGCCACTCCCAGGTGCTGATGGCACCAACTCCACTCATACCCACTGATGGTGTGGAGCAATTGAGGCTGGCGCCAGCAGGGTTGATGCCATCAGCAGGTGCGAACAGCGGCTGCTGCCCTGATTGCCTCTCAGGGGTAGGGGTAGGTGGAGAAGCCCTGAGGGGCGATAGGGGCTGGGAGCAGGCCGTGGGTGCGAGTGGGGCTGGAGCTGTAGCAGGTGCGATGCCGAGTGGGAGCACAATCTGTAGGGGCAAAGAATTTACAGTAACCATCAGAGGCTTGCTCCAATGACAGCAACCAGCACCCCGCCTTGTTCTGGCAACCCCACTCCCATGCTCCACCATTCCACCACAGCCAATGCCTGCCATGTTCCATGCATGCCCCCTGGTGGTCAGCACATATCATTGTGACTAGTTGTTTGATTGTTCCACTGTTTGGTCTATTTGCATATTAGGGATATGTGCCTGTGCCCTCTTGCAGACTGGGACCCCTCGGGGGATATCCACCTGCTGGCTTAGGCAATTGGGCCTAAGCTGGCAATCAGACATCCGTCTGGCAGCCAGGGATCCCTCAGATGTCCACTTGCCAGCAGGGAGCAGGCCTAAGCTGCAGTTGGACATCCTTAGTGCTGCTGAGGAGGCAGGAGAGGCTCCCACCACCACCGCTGTACTGGAAGCCATCAGCCTGGCTGGTGGCTGAGCAGAGCTCCCCCTGTGAGAGTGCACTGACCACCAGGGGCAGCTCCTTCATTGAGCGTCTGCCCCCTGGTGGTCAGTGTGTGTCATAGAGACCAGTCATTCCCAGTTGTTCTGCTGTTAGGGTCAATTTGCATAATTTGCATATTACCCTTTTATCATATAGGATAGAGGCCTGTTGCATGGGTGGGGGCCGGCTGGTTTGCCCTGAAGGGTGTCCTGGATCAGGGTGGGGGTCCCGTTGGGGTTCCTGGCCAGCCTGGGTGAGGGGCTGAGGGCTGTTTACAGACTGGCCACACTCCCTTCAGGATAGGGGTCCCTGCTGGGGTGCCTGGACAGCCTGGGTGAGGGGCTGATGGCTGTTTGCAGGCTGACCACAGCCCTTTCAGGGAGGGGGTTTCTGCTGGGGTGCCTGGCCAGTCTGGGTGAGGGGCTGATGGCTGTTTGCAGGCTGGCCACAGCCCCCAGCAACCCAAGCTCCCAGCAAGGCTAGCTGAAAGCAGGTATCTGGGGTTTATTTATCTTCTATAATTGAAACTTTGTTGCCTTGAGCGGAGTCCAAAGCCGGCCTAGGCAGCTTCCTCCATCACTGGGGCAAGGAAGCCTCCTATTTGTTCTAGCTCTTTGGCTGCTAGCCACCATCTTGGTTGGGTTAATTTGCATATAGTTGCACTGATTGGCTGGTGGGCAAGGCTTGGAATGTAGCGGAGTGATGCAATTAGCATATTACTCTTTTATTAGATTAGATATATAATAGAGATACCCCAGAAGCATGAGAGCTTGCTCCCTAGTAGTTCCAGCAGAAGTCCCTTGATGAAACTCATTGCACCAACTTTTGCCACAGTCCCATCCATGAACCAATCACCATGGAGCTAAGAAGTAGGATATTTTATTAATTAAGCCTGTTTCATGGGCCAAGTCACCAGGGTCTGACAATGGGCAAAGTATGATTCTCTGAAGGATCGAAGTCAAGATACTGCTACAAAAATAAATTGCACTGAGGATGAGCAGGCAGAGATTTGTTAAAAGCCTCCAGAAAGCTGAGCTGCACAGGACTGGATCTGGAAAAGGGAAAACCAGGATGTTTGTCTCCTGTTTCTCGTGTGTTCTTCTCTCCCCTGTCACCCAACTTCCTCCACCTTCATTGTACTCTTGCCATAGCCTGCATGTCACCACTGCCTTTTCAAGGACTGACTCAGTCTGTTGGAATCCCTTTTTCTCAGTTCCTAGGGTAACTCATTGGCCAATCTCAGAACAAGGCCACAAGCTATAGGTCTCTGGCCAAACTTATAGACATATTTGCCTAAAGTAGGAGACCTCACTGAGTACAATCAACTCTAGCAAGTTAGGGCAGATCAAGCTGTTTGGGAAGTTTCTTATTCCACGGCTGTGGGTAAGGTAGGCTGGCTCTCTAGAAAGATATGCCAGAGAAAGCAATATGTGTCGAGAACACACAGAAACTTTGACAGGATCAGGCTACAAGGCCATTTCTGGAATGCAAGTCTTGGTGAAAAATCTGGAATCTCATTCCTTGAGAAAGGCGGATGGAGAAGGACTGGCTAAGAAGGAAGCAAGAGGGGGGCTATGTTATTCATGAAGGATGTGGACAGAGGATCGAGGCTGGGACTTGGCTGCTCCAGCACAGCCACAGATTTCTTCCCCCAGGGAGGGAAAATGCAGCCAGGGGATTTGCCTGTGAGTCCTGGCGTGTGTGTGTGTGTGTGTGTGTGTGTAATCTAATAAAAGAGTAACATGCAAATTGAACCTCATTCCATTACACCCAAAAGCCATGCCCCAAGCCACACCCACCAACCAATCAGGAGCAAATATGCAAATTAACTCAACTAAGGTGGCAGCGGCCACAGAGCTGGAGTTGCCCTGGGCAATGGAGGAAGCCAGGGCTCTGCAGGCCCTGAGCTCTACTCAAGGCTACAAAGTTTCAATTAGAGAAGATAAACAAACCCAGATACCTGTGGGGCTGGGACCTTGGGTTGCCAGGGGCAACCCAGGCTTCAAGCAGGGGACCTAGGCAACAAAGTTTCAATTATAGAAGTTAAATAAATCCCAGATACCTGCTTCCAGCCAGGTGCTCCAGTAGAGACCCGAATCCTGAAGGGGCTGTGGGCAGCCTGAAATGGCCATCAGCCCCTTACCCAGGCTGGCCAGGCATGCCAGCAGGTGGACATTCCCTGAGGGGTCCTGGACAGTGAGAGGGCATAAGACCCCACCCCCCCGAGTGCACAAATTTTTGTGCACTGGGCCTCTAATATACATATATATGTGTGTGTGTGTGTGTGTGTGTGTGTGTATATATGTATGTGAGAGAGAGAGAGAATCATCAATGATGAGCGAGAATCTTTGATCAGCTGCCTTCTGCACACCTCACACTGGGATCATGCCCTGTGCCCTCACTGGGAATTGAACCATGACCTCCTGGTTCATAGATTGATGCTCTACCACTGAGCCAGATAGGCTGGGCGAATCCTGGCATCTTTTACCACCAGGCTTTCCCAGGGAAGCCCTCCCAAAGCTGCTTCCTCCGGTTTGGCATAGCTGTCCTTGGGGCTTTGCCTTCTGTGAGTGAGCCTGGTCACCAGTGATGGGCCACTTCTCCCAGCCTGGCCTCACAGGTGAGAACACCTCTCCCTGCCCTTGATAAACTCATGAGCAACCCAGGGGATTAAGTAAATATTTTATTCCAAACAAAGATTTAAACACACATGGAACAAAAGTACCATAAATGTATGCAAGTTGATTGTCTTGGGTTTGGTTGGGTTGAAAGCAAAGAAGCATATTCTTGACTATGTGTTGAAGTTAGCATATGTGCTGCACACAGATAATCTTTCTTGGCTGATGCTGATTTAAGTCGACAGAACTCTCAGGCTCAGTTGGCTGTCAGGTCTCTCATTCATTCGTTTGTTCATTAGTCTAACAAGCGTTTATGTGCTTATGATAAACCAGACATTGTGTCCCAGCATCTTCTTCCTCTTTGGCTCCAGCTTGTGCTTTCTCTCCCTTCTCTCTTGGGGATAATTCACCATCTTTCCTGGCCACAGAGATTCCTCCGGTGAAACCCTGCATCTGGGTCCCCAATGTATGTCCCATATCCTTGAGATTGTCCTCCTCTCTGTCCATTTGGGCTGAAGGGACGCTCACACTACCTCCAAAGATAAAGGGAGTGGTCCTGTCCTGGCGCCTAAACCTCATCTCCCAGATCTGGGTGACATGTGTCCATGCCGTCTGAGCATCGAGACACAGCCAGAGCCCTCCTTTGGCCTCACCTACATGGTCCAGCTTTTCTGCTGAGAACGACCTCCAGCTCTAAGCTCATTTGCAGAGTCAGATAAGCTCCTGATCCTGGACCCAATGAAGAGTTCACCTGCCTGTGAAGGCCTTGCTCCAAGCCTCGGGTAGTGCGCAGGGGGGAGTAGTAGGTAGTGCTTTCACCAGGGACATCGACCAAAGTGTCTTTGAAACTAACCCCTGTGCTTCCTTGTCTCCAGCAAGATAAGAGGTGGGTCTTTCTGTGAAGGCTGCAGCTGCACTGTTACTACACTTTCATGTTGCTTGGGGAGTAAAAATGAAAAAAAAAATTTAAAGTTTTCCTGACTTCCTTTTAGTTTTTAAAACAAAGTGGTAGTGATTAGCCAGCCCTATCCACCTTTAAGGAAGTCAATTTAAAAGCTGGTAACCAGCCAAAAATCATAAAATATTTGAATGCAGTGTATTTATTAATTAATATATTTACTGGGGGGATGGGCAAGGACGCTGGTGCCCGTTCTTATGGAGCCCTTTGGCAAAAAGACAGCAAAGGCTAACGTGGTTCTTTGGGGAATCTCTCTGAAGTAGTAAGTCATTCATGGCCAAGCTTTTAATTGAAGGTAATAATAATTCCAATAATATTATTAAGAACCACCATTAGCACGGGAAGGACTGAGCTCACTGACGTCATGTCAGAGCTATGCCCAGCGATGACTGCCTTGCAGAGCCCCTGCGGGGAGAACGGTCATAATCCATTGAGAAGTTATGAGCTCCTTGTGTTTGCACAGAAAGGAATCAGCATTAACCATTTGGGAAGCCATGTAAAAATGGAGAAAAAGCTACTTGTACTTTTAACAACTTAATTAATAGCCGCAAATGGAGTTAATTCTCACAAAAACCCCACGGAGGAGGTTAGGATGTATGTTGACAATGGAAAATTATCCTGATTTTATAGGTGAAGGCAATTCTCCAACACCAGAAACAAACATGGTCGGGGAGAAAGGGAAAAGATGACTTTTTGTTGTGGAAGGAACAGGGCCCTGGGCCAAGGGGCTCACTGTCTGGGTTGGGACAAGGGCGATCATTGTGTGGGGGGAACTGAATGGAGTAAGAGGAATCTGGGTTAAGAGCCTGGGTTCAGTTATTGCTCCTGCCATTTGTTAGCTTTCTGACCTTGAGCTGGAAGGGTTAACCTTTCAGAACCTTAGTTTTATCATCAATAAATTGGGAAAAATAACTTGTGGAGTTGGAGGGTTTGTTGAGATAATATGTCAAATTCTTAGCCCAGTGCCTGGCCATGAGATCCCTCCCATGAAATTCCAATCGTAGCAACTACTTATCTAATGTTCTCATTATTACTCTTTCTTAACTAATTCTGCAAACGTGTGATGAACAATGTGCCAGCAACTGTGCTGGTATGCAGATCAGTTTCTTTCCAATGTAGAGTCTAGCGGGAGACATGCCAAAAAGCAAATGAGGATATCAGGAAGTAAGATGCTTGCAGATCGGACTGACTTGGAAAGCCTGGCTCCAGTGAGAACTCAGTGGGTTGGAGCTGCCACGGTACCCATGAACAGAGATGTTTTTTTCATAACTTGGGCTTTTGAGTCGGTCAGTCCTGCTTGGGTGCCAGTCCCTGTGCCAAGCCTGTACCTTTGGGCAATCCGGCCATGCTTTCTGAGCACCTTGTTCTCCCTTTGTACCCAGGGGAAGGAGGGCAGGCAGTGGGAGACTCAGCAGTGACTGGAACACAGTAGGCACTCAGCATGTAGAAATATTACCTTAGCAAGGCTCCAGCCCTTCTTTTAGCATCTGGTCTCTGTGGCCCATCCTTTCCATTTCTTTGCCTGGGTATGGACAAGAAAGTTCCCATCTCCAGCTCCGGGGATTTGGGACAAAAAAGGGTCATCATTGGTTTGAGTAGGAAAAGAAGGGGTGCATTCCAGTAGGGCCTTACCACAGGCCTGGTCCCAAGGAGGAGCTGGGTGGAACAGGTTGGTATACAGAATGGAGAGTCCCCAGATGTCTGGAAGGACCCCTGCATACCTGTGGTAACTGAAGGGTTCTGACCATAGGGAGGGAGAGTGTGACAGGACCAGCAAATGGCTGGAGTGAAGCTGGGAGGGTCTGACTTCTCACTGCCTCCTGCTTCCCTTTGAATGACTTGATCTAACACTGGGCTTGTAAGTCATGACTGAGCCTTTATTTTGAGAGTTAGTCTGGTTTGTCATTAGCAGGCTAGGCCTCTAGAACACAGGTCTGCAAACAATGGCATGCAGGCCAAATCCAGTCCCCTGCCTGCCTCTGCAAATCAAGTTTCATTGGCACACAGCCACGCCCATTTGTTTATTGTCTGGGGCTGCTTTCATGCTACATCCCAGAGTTGGGTAATGGTGACAGAGACCATATGGCCCCTAAAGCCTTAAAAATGTATTCTCTGGCCCTTTGCAGGAAAAGTTTGCCAACCCCTGATCTAGAACATAGTTTTGGTAGGAATAGATTTATTCATCAATCCATTCATTGAACAAATAAGTATTCCTCTCAGGTGCCCTATACATTGTGGTAGGCCCACAAAATGTCGCAGCTGCTATGCCCAATCCCTGTAACAGCTGTGTGAGTCGATGATGTCATCATCTCATTTTGGGGATGATGGGACGTGGAGGCTGGGGGAGGCTGAGTGACTTTCCCAAGGTCGTACTGCCACAAGTGGCAGAACCAGGATTAGAGTCACATTGGTTCTTATCTTCCCCCATTAGTATGGATTGCTGTGAGAAGGGAAGAAAGGTAAACATGCTGAAAACAATTTCTTTTACAAATCGCTGATGGAAACTCTTGTTATTTAACGTGATGCGGGAACGGAGTGGCTACTGACTTGGCAGAGCCTCTGCTGAGATGGCTCTTCCTTGTGCGCTGTCCTGAACTCACACACTAATTGCTTTACACGGTATCAAAAAATCATCTGAAAATGTTTTCCCTTGTAATGACATGATTTCACCACTAATGTTGATAAACATTAAAATGACATAAAGCATTTCCTGTTCCAACCTGAAAGAGATCTTGGAGGATTTGTCTAAATATTAGCATACCTTTAAAATAATCAGCCGGTGATTATCTGGATAAGAGGTCAGAGAAAGGATGTAGAAAGAAAGAAAGAAAGAAAGAAAGAAAGAAAGAGAGAGAGAGAGAGAGAGAGAGAGAGAGAGAGAGAGAGAGAGAGAGAGAGAGAGAGAGAGAGGGAGGGGGGGAGGGAGGGAGGGAGGAGAAAGAAATGAGGCAAGTTTTTCTTTTCAGAACTCTCCACACTGAGGTGGGAGAGAGAATAGCAGCCGTCCTGCAGGTTAATAATGAACCCTTATTAGAGAGCAACAGTGACATTTGTTTTTGATGCTCATTCTAGTGTGGCTTTTGCCAGCATCCCCATCCGAGAAATGCAAACCCGAGTTTCTAACTGGAAATAAGAGAAGAGCACCTTCGCTGAATGGACCAGGCTTCCCGCTTGTGACAATTTATGGAGATGGTTTAATCGCACAGTCCAAGTAGAGGTTCTACTGACAAGTTCTCATGTGAACTGATTAGACTTCCCCTGTAGACATTTTTATCTGACTGATTCATTCCTCTGGAAGAATGCTGGCTTTTACCTTTTTTTTTTTTTTTTAGAAGAGATTCCAAATGGCTTGTCAAGATTACATCTTGCATGTGAAGCTCAGCCAGGATTAGGTTACAGCCAGGACTGACAATATTTAATAGGTAGAATTCAGACAGGCTTGTAGAAATGGAGAAAGCTGGTCCCAATAAACAGAATGTGGATGTATGGTGTACATACATCCCAACTAGCTTCAAGGCAGTCTGTGGCCTGGATACCCTGGGAGAAGGCATGGATACATAAAATGGAATATTTAAAGAAAATAAATTACTTCAACTTCTGCCTGTTACTTATGGCAGGAGCAGATTCTTATAAACCGTCTGCGTGTCTGGAGCAGTCATGACCTGAATTCCTAGCCACTCGTTCAGATCCCCTGTAAAAACCACATACCTGGGGAGAAGAGGGAGCAGGCCCTTTGTGCTAAGCTGGCAGAGATCTCTGTTGCATTCGATAAATGCTCACAAACTCACCACACCTGAAGGGTTGCCTGATCTGGGAACACAAATGAAGCCTCTCACAGGTCACGTGGGAGGTGGGCAGAGCACGTGGCCTTTCCCATCTGTGACCTTTGACCCCAGGTGTGGTATATTTCATGGTGAGGCCTTTAGTCACCAAGGAAAGGGGACTCGAGAGATGTATATCTGAATTCCCTTTATTTCAATTAAAAATGTTCAAGGACAAAATCATTTAAGGTTTAGTTTTGCTTTTGCATGAAGGGTCAAAGGAGAAACGACTGATTAATTCTTTGTGGACTCAGTAGAATGTAAGCTCCAAAAGGGGAGAAATCTCACCCAGTTTTTCACTGCTGCAGTCCCAGGTTCTAGACCAGTGCTTGGCACGCAATAGGCACTCAACAAATATTTGTTGAATGAGTGACAGGCCACTGAGTGCCACATGTGTATCTGCTCCATCAGCACAGGTTAAGTTGAACACCTCTTATATGCGAAGCACTGAAGTAAGGAGCAGTCCCGAAGAAGCTCCACAGCCCAGCAGAGGGAGACACATATGCCAGCCCATGGTTTCTGCATTATCAGAACCTGTGGGCGAGGGAATGGAGCTATTTTATAAAATCTGAGATGTGCCAGTCTGGCCGCTGGAATGATAAATAATATAGTGCATTTGACTATTTTTCAAATATATGTAGATTTGGTATGGCTGATGAAATATTATTTTAATTTTATTTTAAAAGGTTAATGTGCTCCTGATCCTTTTTGTCACTGTGTAGTTTCTAAAAATACTGTCGTGAGAGGGCCATGGGACTGCTCACTATATAAAAGGCAGGCAGACTTGTGTGGTGGAGGAAGCGACCTGCCCTCGCTGAACTCCCAGGCGGGACCAGCTGCTTAACCACGGGCAAGGCCCGCCCAGGAAGGTCTCATGATTCTCTTTATCATCGAGCCTGTGCACATACTCTTTCCCTTGCCTGGGTCATTCCATGTAGTACCATCTGTACCTCCACCTCCTTGGCCCAGTTCATTCCAACCTATGCCCCCCTCTCCTTCCCTTCCCCTAGGGGAACTTTCCCTGGACCTAGCCTGGGCTGGTCCCCTTCCTCTGTGCTCGCCTGTCCTTCCTACTCCTCATATCCTGTGTCATGTTACCACAATTTGTGGAATTTAGTTAATTAACCTTCATGAAAGCAGGAAGTTGGTTTTGCTTGTCTGCATAGCCCCAGTGCCTGGCACAGTCCTGGCATGTCAGAGTGCTGGGCAGATGGATAGATAGAGAATTAAAGGAAGCTCTGTATATCTTTTTTTAAAAATATATTTATTTTATTTTATTTTATTTTATTTTATTTTATTTTATTTTATTAGAGAGAGGAAGGGAGAGGGAGAGAGAGAGAGAGGAACATCAATGATGAGAGAGCATCATTGATTGGCTACCTCCTGCACGTCCCCCCGCCCTCCACTAGGGACTGAGCCCGCAACCCAGGCATGTGTCCTAACCAGGAATTGAACTGTGACCTCCTGGTACATAGGTCAACATTCAACCACTGAGCCACACCAGCCGGGCCCTTTTAAAACATGGACAGCAACACCTAACTCATAGGCTCACAAGGCTAAGTGAGATAAGGTGACATTTCTGGCTTATCGTGCTAAGATTTAAAGATTATTATTTTTATCATTCCTATAAATATGATTATGATGATGAAGAATTAGTGTGTAATAAAGAATTCAGAAGGTGACTGAGCCTTCCCAGGCGAGAAATGCCACCAGCACTATCTGAACAGCTTGTGCTTTCCCTGGCACCACATCGAAGCTCAGACCAACCCAGCTGTATTGTATATGGGAGACCACACTGGCACAAGCTGGTGGTGTGCTGGGCTGAGGTGATGCGCATCCAGTTGCTGGGGGCCTGGTGTTGCTGAACCTGTCGCTCCTCTAACCCGCTGGTCTCACCTGACCATTTTGATGATCACACTCTTTTAAAAGCATAAAGAACTGATCTCTTGAAACTTACAGTCCCCGAGTCTCCAATCTTGTGGGAATAGTGATGACAAGACCGTTCATGTTTTCAAGGGACAGGAAGTGAGCCTCTTTCCACTTGGGGGGGTGGAGGGGAGACATGGTGGCCTAGTGCATGGACTCTGGGGCCAGGCTGCTTGCTCCCCTGGGAATCTCAACTCGGCCACCTTCTAACTATATGACTTTGCCACGTCATTTATCCTCTTTGCTCTTTGTTTTCCTTGTCTGTAAAATGAGAGATAATAGTACCTGACTCAGAGAGTTGTTCTGAAGATTGAGGGTGTTTATATTTCCAGAGTGTGAAGATAATGCCTGGTAAATAAGAAGTGCTGATAGAGAAATGAATGGGTGAATGGGTGGATAAAAATAGGGAAGCTTTTAGTTAAGACTGATAGGAACTCCTGGTAGGGATTGCTTGTATTTCTTGAGCATTTTACTTTACCAAGTTCCATTTCCCAGCAGCCTAATAAGGAAGGTAGGAAGGTGCTATTATTTTGCCCTCTTAAAGAACAAGAGTCAGAGAGGACAAAATACTGATTTGTCCAAGAGAACATGATGTATTAATAGCAGAGAAGGATTCTAATGTAAGTCTTTCTGATTCCAGAGTCCTGAGATCTTTGCTCCTGAACTAACACAAGACCCTCTAGGAAAGGTCACGTGAAGGAGTAATTCCTCTGCAGACCCATTGCCTAGTGTTCTTAAAGCCCAGCGGTGCAGATTATGCTGGACTCCTATTTGCTCCTTTACTGGTTGATTGATTAATTGATCCATTCATTCATCCATCCATTCATTCATTCATTCATTCAACAAATATTATGGAGTACCTTCTCTGCAGCAAGCATCGAGGCCAGGCACTGTACGGGATTGGTTCCTTGTTTTAAAGCCCATAAAGGAAGGGAGTTGCTCATCTCATTGTTGTACTTTTCAATGCCTAGCAGAAAGTAGGCAATAAGGATTCTCCTGCTGGATGTATAGATAGACATATGATCAGCGTGTAGATTTTCAGGGTGCTACAATGGAAAGACCACAACTAGGAATTTAGAAACTTCTGTTCTTGTCCTGGTTTTGCTGCTAATCTGGTGAACCTTCGTAAGTCATTTAATTTCTTAGAAACTTACCTAACTAACCAACTTCCTTTCTTCTGTTCTTTTCTTCCACAGAATGTATTGCAGGTCTTGGTTGTAGGTGGTGGTAATTAGAAGTAAGAATAGGCCTTAACCGGTTTGGCTCAGTAGATAGAGCATCGGCCTGTGGACTGAAAGGTCCCAGGTTTGATCCCGGTCAAGGGCATGTACCTTGGTTGCGGGCACATCCCCAGTAGGAGGTGTGCAGGAGGCAGCTGATCGATGTTTCCCTCTCATTGTTGTTTCTAACTCTCTATCCTTCTCCCTTCCTCTCTGTAGAAAATCAATAAAATATATTTAAAAAAGAAGTAAGAATATATTGTTTTAAATTATCCCCAAGAGACCTACCAGCTCTACATTGTATAATGTAATGATAGTTTAGATGAGCTACATCTTCCGAGAAGACTTAAAGTTCTAGGTTGACTGCAATCACCTCAGGATATCAAAGGTGCTATAGTCCAGGGTGAGGGTGGGAGACAGTTAACACAGCCAGATCAGTTGTCTTCGGGTCACCCCTTGTGCTTTCACTGAAACCAAACTTAAGAGAAAGGGGAGATGGGAATTTGGGACAATAATCCTTGCTTCCTTATCTCCATCTCACCCTGTCTCCTGGAGCCTGACAGCCTTCCAGCAGTGGATTAAGAGGGAATAGGACCAGATTCCAGGGGGGAAAAAATGACTTGAGCCTCACATTCTTCTCTTCTCCAGTTAGTTCTCTGGTCCAATTTGACCAAGATGGGAAGCCATTGTTCTGTGGGTTCATTGGTAGTTCTCACACCCGCCAGCTCTGCACACTGGTGTGTAAATGGGCACACAGCACTCATTTGCTCTCTGCCTTAGATGTCCAGCCTTCCTCTGCTGGTGTGTAGAGAGAGAGCCAGCTGTTTGGCAATCCCTCTAGCTCATCCACCCAGTGGGAGTTCATTCAGCGAGTAACTTAGCATAGTATCAGGCGTGAGAGCAAGAGCTAGTGCAGGCTCCAGGATCAAGCTTCCTCCAGGATCAACAGTCCCAGTTCCCCCACTCACTAACTATGAGATCTTGGGCAAAGGACTTAACGTCTCAAAGCTTCAGCTTCCACATGTGTTCCGTAGGGGATGATAAGAAGAAATCGGACCACTCAATGTTGTTGCAAAGGTTAAGTGAGATAATCTTTATGGAACACCACACACAGGGCTGACGCACAGTAGACGCACAGTAAATAGAAGCATTTTTTACTGTTGTTCTTGTTGTTCTTTGTGGAATTCTCTCAGGAGCCAATAGTGTGGATTCAACTGTGATAAAAATCCCCCCATGGCTGTCCAGCCGCCTGTCAGTTGATAGTTGGTGGCCCAAAGCCGTCCATTCGGTCAGAGCATTCTGGAAGGAGCATTCCAACCCCTCTTCCTACCGCCCACATTTTCTCAAACCTTCTTTTTACTGCCAAGAGCTCCTGACTCAAAAACAGGAAGAAACCAAGTGAGAGTGTAGTTGAGCATGCACTGTAAAGATGGTCCATTTAGTTGGCAGCGCGAAGGCTTGGGAGAGGGTGTTTGAAAGACTAGCTTGTAACTTTCGGTGCCAACCCAGAGGCGTGAGGCAGTATTTTTCCTTTTCTCCTGGAAGGTCCACAGCCTCTTTCTAGGGCAATCTCTTGAGTTTCATGAAATTGGCTGTTACGTTTGGAAACCAACTTGTGCATCCGAGCATTTGGGGAAAAGCTGTTGACAACCCTTGCTCTCTTTCTGCCTGTCTCCCTTTTTCCAATATTTAGGAGCCTTGACCAAAACAAAGAGCCCATTGTGTCCCCGGTACAAGCACCAGAACTAAATTAAACATTCATTGAGTCTTAATTAATTGTATTAAGGTTGGGCAATTCCTATTGCTTGAGAGAGAGAAAAAACCCCACATACTTAATTTACTCGTGATGTGGTGTCCTCCAGTATTGAACTAAACCACCACAAGACAATCACCCGCTTAACAGAAACTGGGGCCTCGGCCCAGGAACTAATTAGCCCCTCTTTCTCTATATATAGCTATCTTCACCACCAGGACCATCTGGAAGTTGTTACCTTCCAAATTCTTTCCATCTCTCTCTCTCTCTTTCTCTCTCTCTCTCTTTTTTTTTCCAAACCGATCATTACTGCCATGATTCTTTCTTGCTTTCTTATTTTTATGTTACGTGACTTCTCACTGTTAGATTCTCCAGTTTTATCTAGATCACAGCCCAGCTGGCCTGGAGACTTACTCTTTGTTTAATTTTCAAGTAGCACACCTATTTTTATGTACTTTTCCCAGTGGCAGAGGGGGGGAAAAAAACCTTTGTGCAAAATCCAGAGACGGCAGCAGGGATGATAGTCAAGGGGCTCCAGGCCTCCCCGAGTTGACCGTGAACCCACCAGGGAGGCCCCTGAGCTCTGTGAAGCCCCAATACTAGTGCCTTTGGTGGTCAGAGTCACATGGGAAATTCTTGGAAGAACTTGGTTTCTTGCCCGACTAATTGGGTGAAAAGCACCAATGGTGATCTGCCCTTTCTTTGAGGAAAGCTTGCCCAGATCAAAGCTTGTCCAGCTTAGCTCACAATGTGCGTTAGGAGAGTGGCCTTAAATATTGCCTGAGCCCTGATTAATCCACAGCCCTTACTTTGACTCTTGAGAGACCCTCTGGTCTGGCCCCTGTATCTCCCTCCTGTTGACAGTCCCTGGTTCACTGCATTCCTGGAACCCTGGCGCTCTTTCTGTCCCCCAACATCCCAACTTTATTTTCACCCCAGGACCCCTGAGCCTGCTGTCTCCTGGACCTGGAACCCATTCCCCTCTCCCATTCCCCTCTCCCTGTGTAAGACAGATGCCTTCTGTTCATGTAGGTCTCAGCTAGGCTGTGACTTTTGGAAGCATCTCTATCTGACCACATCACCTGAAGTCCCCCCCATCCCCTGCCCTCCGGGCCCTCCCTATCACATTTTTCGGTTTTGTCCTCTTGATAGCACTTGTCACCATGTGAATTATGTTATTTATTTGCAAACATGTCTGCCTGTCTTCAGTAGAATATCCATTCATGAGAAGAACCTTTATCTAAACGGGCTACTACCATTGTGAGCCCAGTCCCTGGCCTACTGCCTGGAACTGTAATTGGTTGTTTAATGAGATAAAATTATCATGGAATAGCTAATACCTGAGTCTGTAGCTTTCTGGGTATAATTATATAACGTGATTTAGGATTTAGGATTCTTTGGCCATTCAGAGTATGATCTAAAGTAGCAAGAGGCAAGGAGTATTCTGAGAAGTCTTGAGTGACTGCACTAAAACCACCAGGAAAACTTCAGATGATAGACTAACTTTACTGGAAGGACTCTCCAGGTCACTATAAGTTTCCACGTGTTTCAGGTTCATCCCCTTTATCTCTAGCATTTTACAGTCCCTTTGGAGTAAGCCTCTCCCTTTCCTCCCAACCCCAGGCATCAAAGCAGCAACAGCCTAAGCCTTCCAGAGTTCACTACTCAGGGGCTCTAGTTGTCTCTGGGAGCTGCGGCCTCACCATCACCCTGCCCTGGCATCCGTTCTGATACCGAGCTTCACAATACATATTGCATGTTGGCTCAAACTCTAGTGAGGCCTAGGGGACGGGAAGTGTAATGAATTCTTGCTTTATGGAGGGGGTTCTCATCTTCAGGCCTGGAGACCGACTCCCTCCAGGCAGAAGGAGATTTCTTTTTGTCCCTTTACGGTAGTTCATCTGCTTCTTTTTCCTGTTGCTTCTATCCCACGTCTTCGTCCCAAATGGCAGAAATCCCCAGAGAGCTAAGTTCCTGGTTCTCAACTCCATTTATATTAAAAATTCCCCAAATAAAAAGGCCTGTGGTGTCCAGATTTCAGCAGGGCTGGCAGGACCCTCTCTACAAAGGATCGTGTGTCGGAGCCTTAAGTCCCAAGGAGGAATCCAGTTACATGGGAGTTCAGGTCCACAACCTGCTCGTCAAGCATTTTCATTTTCCTTTAGTGTCACATTGGATTCAGCTCATTCATTTTTCGGAAGAGAGAAAATATTCTTAACAGCCAGGTCTCAGGCGTGGCTTTCATCTGGGAGGCCTTTAGCTTTTCATCTTCTCTCTTCAATCACCTTTTCATGGACCTTTCCTACCAAGCCTCTGGGACTCAAATCCAAGGAAGAAGGAATTTGGGCCTTGAAAGAATGCTGCCCAAGTCTGTTTCTTGATGAATGACTGGTCTTCGTAAAAACAGAGTAAACAAAGTGAAAGGAAGGACATTTCTTGTAAAAGTCAAAGGCATAAATAAATAAAATTAAAAACAACAATAATAAATAACAAGACATGGTCCACCAAAAAAAGCTGAAAAAGAAGCTGATTTTTGAAAAGATCCAATGTGGTAACCACATGTAACTATTTAAATTTAAATGAATTCAAATTAAATTTTAAGTTGAGTTCCTCAGTCTTATTGGTCATATGTGAAGGCTTCACATTGAGCTGATGGCTAGTGGACAGGGAAGGTCCATCCATATTGTACAAAGCAGATGATGGGAGGTTTCCATTGTGGCAGCAAGTTCCGTTGGATGTGTCTTCCATAGTCTAACCTTCATCTAGGTGTAATAAACAAGAGAAAGTAGAGAAGGTACAAAATGCTTTGTTAGGAAGAAAACCAGGGACAGCTACAGATATAATATGGACATCTAATCTAATAAAAGAGTAATATCCAAATTAACTCTCAATCCGTTACACCTAACCCATGCCCACCAGCCAAGCTATGCCCACCAGCCAATCAGAGCGACAATATGCAAATTAACCCAGCCAAGATGGTGGCCAGCAGCCATGGAGCTAGAGCAAACAGGAGACCAGTGATGGAGTAAACTGCCTGCCTAGGCCAGTTGTGGCCTCCGCTCAAGGCAACAAAGTTTCAATTATAGAAGATAAATAAACCCTAGAAACTTTCTTCCTGCCAGCCTCGCTGGGATCTTGGGTCCATGGGAGCTGTGGCCAGCCTGCAAACAGCCCTCAGCTCCTCACCCAGGCTGGCCAGACACCCCAGTAGGAACCCAAACCCTGAAGGGGCTGTGGCAAGCCTGAAAATGGCCCTCAGCCCCTCACCCAGGCTGGCCAGGCACCCCAGTAGGGACCCGAACCCTGAAGGGGCTGTGCCCAGCCTGAAATGGCCCTCAGCCCCTCACCCAGGCTGGCCACACCCCTTACCAGGGATCAAGCCTGGAACCCAGGCATGTGCCCTGACCAGGAATGGAACCAGTGACCTCTTGGTTCATGGATCAATGCTTGGTTCATGGATCATTGAGCTACACTAGCCAGGTGTGCCAATACATTTTTAAAACCAGATAAAATAAGCAGTTTTCTGACAAGATGAACATTTCCCAAACTGATACAAAACAAAATAGAAAGCAAGCTTGAATACAGTAGTAACCAAAGAACTGAATCAGTAGCTGACGTATGACCCCACCCTCTTCCTCACCACCAAAAACAATGGCACCAAGTCCAGATGACTTTACAGTTAATTCCTACTAGACCTCCAAGGAGCAGGTCATCTCTTAATGAGAAGTGGCAGGGGCCACAAAGTCTTGGATTGAGGATTTTAGTCCTTCCTCTGTCCCTTTCATGACCTGTGTCTCAAGGCAAGACACTTTCCCTCCTGGTGTCTTGACTATGAGGCAGTTAAACTAAAAGGTTTTCAAGAGCCTAGGAAGCTCCTTAGCCCCAGTTGTCTTCCCTCTGCTCTTGTCTACACATTTGAAGTATTTAAAGTATTTAAAGAATTGAAGTGACAATACTGGATCACCCTTATGGCCAGTCTGATTTCCTCTGCTAAAGGTGATTGTTCAATAGAGCCAGAGAAGAGAGAAATATCTTAACAAACAGTTGACCCATCATTATTAGGGAGCTGAAGCCCAATTTTGATTTGTTCCAGCCTCATTCAGGGAAGATTTCTTCACGGAAAAGAATTTACTTCTGGGCCTGAGTTACAATACCGTCCAGTGGGTAAAGGTTGTGCTTTTCTGGATTTTACGTTAATAGCAATAGCTAATATTCTAGAATGATTCTCATGTGTCAGGTGAAATCTAAATGCTTCATGGGCATTAGTCTGGAGACCTGTATGATGTCCAGGAGGTAGGTAAATATTGGCTCCATTTTAAAGACTAAGAACTGAAAATCAGAGATGTTACTTGCCCAAGGGCACATGGGTCTTACATGACGAATGGAACCTCAGGTCCCAGAGACCCCACAACCTGTGCTCTTATGCACAGGCAACACGTTATGAGTATTTGTGGAACTTCTATGGTAGCTAAAGGTATTTCTCATTGGGTTTTATGCCTTTGGGGAGCAGTGGCAATTCTTCTGTTCCATGCATCTGAGGGATTCCTTTTCCAATGGCACCTTATCCAACGGACCTTGAGAAGCCATTTATTTCCTTCCGCAATCCAAGCAATCTATTCATTAAGGAAGCAGGGCTGGCTTGTAAAAGCTCATTTACGTCACAGTATTAGTTGCATGTACAAATAATGGAAAAATAATTGCTCAGGCATGCCATAGTTTAGGAGAGTGTGGACTGGAAGGGCCCTTCCTTGCCGGGATATGCTGTAGTAGAAATAGGGACATTACTCTCTCATTTCTCTCCTGCTGGTTCCTTGATGGGTCACACGTCCTTCCACTGGTGACCATCAGAGCTGAGTATCAGCATTAATCAGCAGCAGGTCATTTTGCCTGTTATTCTTTGATTTTGTGGCTTTTCTCAAAACTTTGTTTTCAAATACCTCACAGCTTACCAGGGAAGCGAAGGCTGGCACACACAGGGCCATCAAGGACACTTCTGCGAGGGTCAAAAGGGCATGCTGATGAAGAATTTAATTTCCCTGCGTTACCCGCTTCCTTAGCGTCTCATTCCAGGCTGATTAGGTCAAACACAACCCACCTCTACAATTTGCATTGTGCAAGGTGGACTTCGGGAAACTTAGGTGGATGAGAAACATTTTCAGGAACTGAAACAAAAGAACATTCAGCTTAGATTCTTCAGAACACACCTACCTAAGATAATAGGGCGCGTCTTTAAACGTTTTCTGAACCCACCACGAACCTCCCGCAGAAATGCAGACAAGCCTTCCAGTCCCTGGAGTTAACACAGGGGCTTAGTGGGATAATGGGCCCTGGATTTAGCTTTGGTTTAAATCTTTGTGTTGCTGACAGGGCTTAAAACGGGCAGGTAATCACTGGTACAATGTGTCATCTCTTTTCCTCCCTCTTCTTATGAAACAAAGTGCAAAGCACTTACCTTTTTAAATCTTAAGCTATTTCTTTTAAAGGAAGCCGTTATCGCCATGTTCTCTTGGTCTGATATTTTCGGAAAGATATGGTTTCCATGTCAAGACGGGCATGAGTGTGAGTTTGGTATGTGTTGAAGGAGCTACAATAAACAAATCCTCATTCATATGGACACCTGTTTGTCTCTGAGGCATTAAATGGCTCATGTTAAACGTTAATGAGGTCTCCAGGAAGTGACCAGGCCTGGGTCTCAGGCAGTGCCTTAGAAGAATGTCTGTTTTCTTCTTGTTTTTTCTTTCTTCTTTATACTGATGCTGAAGAAATAGTTACCATGTTTTGACCATTTAGGGATGAGCCAGGAGTCATTCCTGTGAAGTAAACACTTGCATGCATTGTGCAAAGGAGGAAGCTGAACTCACACGGAGTCGGTGCCCTGAGCTCAGGCCTGCTGAGTAGCAATGCTGGGCCTCAGATCTCTCCCATGGAATCCCAGATCCTGTGCATTTATACCTCAGGGCCAGATATCTGGTCACTGGCCAAAACCAGCGATTCTTCTCCCTGCCCCCACTTTCTGTCTGTCCTCTCAGCACTGGTCTGGTGCGGGCCACAGTGTCTCATCCCTTCAGTGGTCACTCAGTAGTTTCCCTGAGTCAGAACTCTCCTAGCTCATCTAGACTTCACGCCTCAGCCAGGTTCTCCTGAAACACCACCTTCTCTGCATCCTTCCAGCTCCTCCCATCTTCAACCCCACGAGGCTCCATACCTCTGCCCTGTCCTCTTTTTCCTCCCGAAGGTCCCCTGGGCAGTTTTTATGAATTTTCCACTATTCCCAGATAACGAGGTATTTTTTCCTCTTCTAAAAATATATACTGTTTATTTCTTTTTCCATGCCTTCATGCCTATTGTTTGCCATTATCTGAAATGCCCTATTTT
Organism: Murina feae; assembly: GCA_004026665.1. Classification (NCBI taxonomy): domain Eukaryota; kingdom Metazoa; phylum Chordata; class Mammalia; order Chiroptera; family Vespertilionidae; genus Murina; species Murina feae. The sequence continues at coordinate 115,283 of PVJC01000297.1, forward strand.
CTGTCTAAACCACCTATTGGATCCAGCCTCTTCTAAATTTTAAAAATGCCATTATCTCTCTCTCCTGACCTCCGGGGGCTCTTAGAGTCCTAACTTAATTTACGCCAGAATTTCCTTTCCTTGATCACAATGGTTTCCTTTATGGTGGTTTTGTTTCCATCCAGACTGTAAGTTCCTTAGGACAAAGTAATGCTCTTTATTTCTTTTGTTCTCTCTGTACTTAACAGAGGTCTAGGAATTAATCATTATGGCTAATATTTACTGAGCATTTGAAATGCACCAATCACTGTCTACAAGTATTAACTCTTGTGCTCTTCACAATAATCTTCTGAGGCGACGACTACTGTTAATTACATGTCCAGACGGAGAAACTGAGGAATTGAAAGATCAGGTGACTTTCCCAAATGCTGAAACTGAAATGCCAATCAACAGTAGAGCCAGTGCCGCCACACTGCACTGTGCTGCCTGGCATATCCTGGGTCAGATACAGGGAATGCCCCTCTGGGCATAAAGAACAAATGAGTGAGCGTGAATTCTTTAGCTGAGATTTTTATGCAGCTAATGAAGCTCACGGTTCCCAGACTTCCTCTAGAAATAGGTTCTCCACTCCTCCCCTGTCACTCAGCACCTGGAGAATTATGTGTTAAGTCAGAATATTCTATTTTAGAAAAGCATTAAAATTTCATCAGCACTATCAAGTCCCACTTGGAACAAGTTGGATCTTTGCATGGGGGTGTGACTGAAGCCCTCTCTTCTCCCTTCTCCAGTAATAAGAGCCTCTTCTACTGGGTATTAGGCACTTTAATCCATTTTGGAACAAGGTAGATAATATGCAGAAACAAGCAAAGTCAAGTATTTTAAATTTTCAACAGCAGCAAAAACTGTTCCTCTTGAAAATGAGCTACAATTGGATCGTTTTGAGAAACTTGTGACTGCCTGGGTCCACACCGTCCCTTCCTGACCCTGGATCCCTGCAGTACCTTTAAGCAGCTAATTTCAGCACATTGCCGATAGATGGCTTGCACTTTCCCAATCACAGACTTTCAAATGCTGTTGCCAGAGCATACTTGTCACACTGGTGCCCTCCTGTTGCCGAGGAGATGTTGTGCTCTTTGGGTGTTTTTGGCCAAATCCAATCAAATTATCATAATCAGAAACGCAAGAAAAAAATCCAATTAATAAAAGCCCTTTAAATCTTAAGACTCAAGGTGTGTTGCTGTGCACCTCAAAATCACACTGCATGCTGAGATCACTCCTCCTCCTCCCCTCCTCCTCCTCCTCCTCTTCCTCCTCCTCCTCCTCCTGCTCCTCCACATTTCTGACTCATCTGAGGACAGAACCTCCTGTGGAGTCAGCGTTTAGTGGCTTAGTGTGTTTGCCAGGTACAATTTGGGATATTTTTCCTGGCTTCTGCAAATAGTGATAAAAGCAAAGTATCCTCTACCAAGGGAGTTGTGATTGGAGGTACGAAGAGCAATAGTGATGTTGGTCAAGTTAGACCGGAGGATTTTTACGGTGCTGGCTGTTACTGGAGGTGTGGGCAGACATATTTGGGCGGGAAAAAGAAGAAGTTCCTCCTCAACTACATCAGTTGTTTCTGTGAAAAGGGTGCCATTATGCCAGGTCTCCTTTGAACAGGAAAGGTAATAACTTATGGAGCATGAATTCGAGGCCCTGCCAGGTCTAGCCCTGGTTCTCCTTTCCAGCCTCAGCTCACCCTGGCCCGTCAGTATGCAAGGCCCTGGAACCCACCTGCTTGCATTTGCACCCATCCCTTGCCTTTCCCAGACTCGTGCTTTGCTCTTGCTCTCCTTGCTGGCAATATTCTTTTCCTCCAATGGACCCAGATGTCTCCTGCATTTATATATATATATATATATATATATATATATATATATATATATATATATATATATATAAAATCTCCTATTTAATAAAAGAACAATATGCAAATTAGGATCACTCCATCACAAAGATGGTTTCTCCCATGGACACAAGATGGTGGCACCCAGTCCAACTCAGCCCTGCCACTGGAGTGGGTTAGGCCTGTTAACCAGGAAGGTGACAAGGGAGGTGGGGGGCCTGAGGGACAGAACAGGTGATCAGAGGGGGCTGGGGGTCCCCTGCCCAGCCCAGAGGCCTTAGCTAGAGACCTCAGGCATGGGCAAGGGTGGAGCTGGTGATCGGAGGGGGTAGGGGCAGAGCTGGTGATCAGAGGGATATGAGGGTGCCCTACCCAGACATAAGGCCTGGGCCAGAGGCCTCAGGCCTGGGCAGGGGCAAGGCTGGAGATGGCAGGGGCCTGGGTCCACAGAGCCAGCGATCAAAGGGGCAGGGGCAGAGCCTGTGATCGCAGGGGTCTGAGCACCAGTGGAGCTGGCAAAGTAGGGGTCTGGGGGTCCCCTGCCCAGACCTGCATCCTCGGCCAGAGGTTACAGACCTGGGCAGGGGTGGAGCTGGGATTGGAGGGGCAGGGGTGGAGCCGGTGATCAGAGTGAACTACAGAGGAAACACCTTTTCTTAACGCTCATTGGTTAAGCTCCCTGTATGCCACCGGTAATATTCTTAGTAACTTGGATAATAGGAATCCCTAAAGGTGATCTAGAGTTTTTCTACCACACTCCTGGAGAAAAACAAATGAAGGTCTACTGCTGGAGGGCTAAGAAATGTCATATCCTGCCCTAGCCGGTTTGGCTCAGTGCATAATGCCTCAGCCTGCTGATTGCAGGGTCTGGGTTCAATTCTGACCAAGGGCATGTACCTAGGTTGCAGGCTCCTCCCTGGCTGGGGCCCAGGTCAGGGCATATGCAGGAAGCAACCAATCAAAGTGTTCCTCTCACTTTAATGTTTCTCTCTGTTTTTCGTTCTCTTCCACATTCTCTAAAAATCAATGGAAAGGTATCCTCAGGTGAAGATTTAAAAAAAAAAGAAAGAAATAAAGAAATGTCATATCCTATGAAAGACACATCTTGAAAATGCCTAAAGAAAGTTGTCATTTTTTCATGGTGAAGGGACTGGAGTCCGTGTTGATGAAAACACCTGGGTGGCTGCAGTGACTGGCAGTGGCTGCAGCAGTGGGGTGATGGGGCTGGTGGCTTCCCCTGATTAGCCTGGTCGCCTTCCACAAAGGGAGGCCAGACTGCGGCTTAGGCCCGCTCCCCAAGGGGATCAGGGAGTGGGCCTAAGCCGTCAGTAGGACACCCCCTAAGGGCTCCCAATATGTAAGAGGGGGCAGGCTAGGCTGAGGAACCCACCCGCAGTGCATGAATTTCATGCACCTGGGCCAGAGGCTACAGGCATGGGCGGGAGTGTAGCTGGGATTGGAGGGGAAGGGGTGGAGCCGGTGATCAGAGTGAACTACAGAGAAAACACCTTTTCTTAATGCTCATTGGCTAAGCTCCCTGTATGCCACTCATAATATTCTTAGTAACTTGGGTAATAAGAATCCCTAAAGGTGATATATATATATATTTGATTTCAGAAAGGAAGGGGAGGGAGAGAGAGATAGAAACATCAATGATGAGAGAGAATCATTGATTGGCTGCCTCCTACGTGCCCCCACTGGGGATGGAGCCCGCAACCTGGGCATGTGCCTGACTGGGAATCGAACCATGACCACTTGATTCATAGGTCGACGCTCATCCACTGAGCCACAAGGGCCAGGCTCATACAGGTTCTAAGCTTCAGGCTAGGAATCCTTTTTTCCAAGGAACCTTCCCTGACCACCTCCCTCCCATGCAAACATAGACATGCCACTTCTCAGTGCTTTCAGAAATGGCTGTAAAGAACTTCCTCATGCCTGTGAACACCTGTGTTTTAGTTATTCCCGTGCCTATGTCTACAGCTAGCCTGGGAATTCCTGGATCTCTGCACCCCCACCTAGCAGGCACAGTGCCTGGGATGTAGTGGGGGGTCCAGGGGCCGTGTTAAAAGAAGAAACAGCTTGAGGAAGATGGTGGCAAATAAATGATATTCCTCCAGGGAAAAGAAGCTGCAACCAGTCTATTTGAAATCCGCAAATGTATTCCATTCTTTCTTTGCTGTCACCTATTCTGCCTGTCATGAGGAAGCAGTCTGCCCCAGGTGAAAGTGAAGCCCACTTGTCCATAGGGATGTGATATGTATGTGCGAAGAAAGCCTGGGCTTCCCAGCTGGGCTTGGCCAGCCCATCCCTGGGGAATTTTATCAGGAAGTGTCTCTGCTGGTATCTCCCCTCCCAGGTGTCTGGGGGAGAAAAGGTGATCAAAGAAACCAACTGTAGGGGGAATCTTAGAGTCTGACAATGTTTTTTATGGATAAGGAAGGGCTCTGAGCTCCTAGGGATACATAGGCTGGAAATGGGCACAGCTGACCGTAATATGGGGCAAATGCTTCAAGCACCTCGTGACCATTTCCATGCAGCCATCTTTCATATCCCTAGGAGATAAAATCACCCTGGGTCATAAACCACCGTCAGGGTATTGGGCAAGACCCATAGGTAGTTGTTCGGAGCCAGTAAAAGTATCTTAATTGACCTAAATGACAACAGTTATGTTACAAATATTAGAATTTACGACCTGAGAAGGCATAATCACATCTTCCATCAGTGAAGTTTGCATAGGAGAAGCTTGGGGATTTAGGATCGGGCTGCAAGTTGGGGGAAATCTGATTAGCCTTAACTTTATGACAAGCACAGAGCTAAGTGAATCCCAGTGCTTTCAAGTTCCTGATCCCTGGGAGTTAAAGGCAGTGGTGTTTCAGAGCCGGTAAAAGCCACCTCGTCCCCCCAACAGCTGTCATTTTATTGGTCTTGTAAAGTCTCCTGTTCACCGTGACAAATCCAAGACCATATACCTGTGAGGAGGAGATGTTTTAGATTACGGGATGTGCAGGAAGCAGACAGTGGGGTTAGAGGGTGAGAGCTGGAGGCCGAGGTCTTTGTTTATACCGCGCCCGCTCTGGAATGTGCGGAGTCATTGGGAAAAGCAAGTAAACGCTGCTCCAAAGAGCCGGCCAGGGTCTGAGGAGATGCCTTGGCCTCTGGGCCTTTGAGTAGGGAGCTGAAGCATCGAACAATTCCACATATTTGAAAATTAAACTTGGGTTTTTAAAACGTGATATATTCCTGAAGGTTGTTACTTGAGGGCGGGCATTAGTACCAAACAGTACAACTACATCCAAAGCAACAATTATAACAAAGCCAACCCAGGAAAGGGAGTGCATTTTGAAAGAGACACATTAGAGTGATTCATTTGATATCATTGATCAACCAGGCGATTGCCCAGGGCTCAGAAATCCATGGTGGGGAGTCATCTTCCGGGTAAAAGGCAAACAGCCAGCTTAATCCCAATTTGCAGAGCTTCAAAGGTGAACAGTCATTTTGCAGGCAATGAAGAGCTCAGGTTATCTATTTAATGACAAAGTCTGTGAAGTCAGTGAAATTTCTTTAATGAATTTGTGAACAACCCTTCACAGAAACCTCCAACTGAAGCCCATAGGGAGGCCAGTGTCTTTGAACTGGAGAGATGACTTTACCCCGGATTAACCTGGTCTTTCATGCCTTGTTCATCAGTGACGGAGTTCTGAATTTTGAGAGAACCATTATAGTGCTTTGGCAGTCGGACCTATCCTTGATGTGTGACAGCACATAGCGAAGCTTTTAGCTTCCCACAGCTCCATGCCTTGGTAAGGACTCCCCAAAATAAGAGTCTGTTATACACATGAAGTTTTTACATATGTGTCCATGTTCTAATATTTGCACGAGTCCATGTTCTAACAGTTTTACACATGAAACGCTTGCACATGTGTCCATGTTCTAATACGAATCCAGTGTTCTGACAGTTTCTAATGGGTCCCGAGGTGAGCATTCAATTTGTTATTTCTCAGTGGGCACAAAACAAAACTTCAGTTTTGCTTTTATTTTTATCATACTTTCCACGGCACTTCCATACCCTGAAACCTTGCATCTCCCCAATCTGGAATTCCGTGCCTTACACTGTGAGAGAAATAGAAAATCTGGAACTGATTATGAAATTATGAAGCAGGGAAATGCAGAAACGCACGGGGATCAGTGTACAGACGCATAAGCTCTGATACACACTAAGCCTGTGCGAAGGACACATTCTGCCTTCTGGGGTCATTTTGGGTTTGAACCCCTGCTTTTACATCTCAGCATAATGCAACCTAGCATTTGCTTTGTGTAGTGCTTGGGGAGCTTTTGGTGTTAACAGAATTCCTTTCTAAAGAAATTCCTTTGGATTCCTTCAGAATTTGTCCAGTTTCCAGGTTCCAATAGGAAAAACATGGACGAGATTTTAATAGAAAAATAGTGCTTCAGATTTTTCATTTGGCAAGCACTCTACTCTAGGGCTGCTCTTGTTTTATTAAGTGGAACAGGCCGGCTTAATAGAGGAGCTCTCAGCATTTGTATCCTGATTTGAGGGAAGAGAGAAGCCTGGGCCACCTGGGAAATACACCCTTTGGAATTTTGAGCCCACTTATAGTTCTACCATTCATTCTCAACTCATCGGACAATACCCTTAAACAACAATTCTATGTGCCAATAAATCCAGATCAAACCTTTTAATGTTCTTTGAGAAAGGAAAGCTGGATCTTTCTTTCCATAAGTTATTTCAGTTGTGATCCTCTTCCAGTTGACCAAGAGAGTGGTGATGGTGGTGATGGCGGTGGTGGTGGTGGTGGTGGTGGTGGTGGTGGTGGTGGCGATGGTGGTGGAACTGATGGTGGTGGCGGCGGCGGTGGTGGTGGTGGTGGTGAAGAGCTAGTTTATATTTTAGTTTTAGTGCTCTCATTGATTTTAAAGGAAATACATTTTTATTACTAAAGATTTCCAATATCACAATGTCTTTGCAGAATTCCACCATCTAGAAATACTGAGATTTTGATGGGTTTATGTGTCTTCCTAGTCTTTTTACCTATATCTAGGCTCTTTTAAAAAAAGTGATACCATATTATCGTTGCCTTTAAAACTTGCTTTTTGAACTTAACGTTGTATGTTGGACACCTTTCCACACTCATTGATATGTACCCACAGTATCATTTTTGTAACTGCAGAGCACAGCAGTTTTGTGTTACTTAACCAGTCCTTAATGATGAGCATTTAGTTCTGGTAAAATGTTTTCTGTTAGAATGCTGTAGCTCCTTGGGCTTCACCTTTATGCACTTATCCTGTAATTTCTTTGGAATAAATTCCCACGAAGGAAGCTGCACATTTATGCTGATAAATATTCTGATAGCCCCAGAACGGTTATGCCCATTCGCCCTATGTTTATGTCTTGAATGGCACCATCTTGCTGTGCTACCCCCAAGTCTCTTGGTTTTGTTTTACTTTGCTTTTCCAGTTTAACTCCATTTGGTACAGAGTTCTCGGAACTGTTCTTCTGGGTGGTAGGGCGCAAAGCAACAAAAGCAACTAGAATGCTGACCCTGGAAGGCAGTTCAGGGAGGGAAAGATGGAAACTTCCCTCAGAAGTGAACTCGATGCTCATCACCAGCAATGATCACATTCCACTCCTCACCACCGGGGCCCATATGGCTTCTCTCTGGTGGGTACAGTCCCCTGACCTGAATTTTAGAGGTTTCTGGGTGACTTGCTTTTCCCAGTTTCCTTGTGAGAACAGTTTTCTCTATTGTAGGTGAAGATTTGTAGGCCATGGTCAATAAACAGGAAATGGCGGGTGCTAGAAGCGGGCAAGCAGCCCACTCTCCCCGCCCCAGACCTCACAAACACGTGGAACAGCGTTTGGTTATTGGGTTAGCTTTTTGCTGGCCATACGTTTTGAATCTGGGGCTTTTGGGCCATTGAGGGGTCTGAGGTTCGGGGCCCTTTTATCCTTTTATTGGCGAATTCACTGAAGTGTAGGCAGACAGAAAATGTTCAAGTGGCAGGCAGATAAACTTGTTAAATCCCTGGGAGTCTTTCCTTCCTTGCTCTGGGAGTTTATCATCTTGGTGGAGTTAAAAGGCAATTAGGCCTGCAGGTCTTTGCCGGCTTGTTTATTGGCGTTTTACACATGGGTGTTGAAGACACAGGGCTGTATTAAACATTCCAGTCCTGCTGGCTGGAGGAGAACGAGACCTCAGCCCAACCCTGAGTCTCCTTGAGAGGGAGTCTTGCCAAAAAGCTGGAGGAAAATCGTTTAAATATAGTACCTGTGCCCCATGATGCTCATTGTTGGTGGAAAATTGCGGTCGGCTAGCTCCATGCTGTGTTACATTTCCTGGGAAATGGTTTTATGGAAGGGCTTTTGATGAAAAAGTTCATTCCTTTTGTAATTGTTCGCTGCCCCCATGGTGTTAGTTAAGGTAGAGGCGCACTGGAAATGTCTCTTGCCTCAAATCTCCAGGGCAATTCCATTCATGAGAAGGGCAGGCTGTCCGTTTGAAATTGGCTGGGGGACAGATTTCCACTAAGCCCTGGCCCTTCTGGCTGGGCACAGCTGCGAAGGAGGGGGGTCTTGGGTTTTTGCAACAAGGTCTTGCTTTTCTCACCACCCCCCACCCCCAACCCCAGCCTTGGAGGCAGAGCTTTTTCACACTGGAGTGTTAGTAAAGTCAGGCACCCCTCATCCCCACCCACCAGGAAAGTTGTATTTCTTCTCAGAGACACCTTGGAACTGCTGAGAAGGCCGAGGGCCCAGTGTGCCCGCAGTGGTTCCCAACCCCAGGTCAGGGTTCAAACGGTGGCTCTATGGTTACCTTTGTGGCTAATTGAAAGGGTTTTTCATCAGTGAAATAGGAACAATAGTCCTTGCCATGCTAGTTTGTTGAGAGCATCAATGAAACAGTGCATGGGAAGTGCTCAGCACAGTGCCTGTCGCATAAGAACATAATAAATGGCAGCTGTTATTGCTGTTAGTATGATTAAATATGCTTTTTTATCTAACACACATATGTATTGCAATATATAGAGAGATTTGTTTATATGTGAACACACACACACACACACTTACTTGACGACTATATTTTTTGACTAAACTTGTCATACCTTAAGTTATTTTTATTTCACTGACCTAGGGTGCTGCTGAAATATAAAAGCTTATCTGGGTCAATGCGAAAATCCTTGCTCCAGTCCGATCGATCGCCCGGAGGGGGAGTCTCTCCGTTTCCACTGCTGCCTGTGGGGCTCCGCACTCCATGCAGCAGCGCCTTCCTAAGGGACTGCTACTTCCTGGGTCTTTGTTTCCCTGAGAGTTAGGCACCCGTCTTAATTGTCTCAACTAAAGAAAACACAATAGATAACTGCAGCTTTTATTCCCAACCTGACCTCCAGGTTCTGAAACTAATTTGCCATAGTGTCTGTGCAAGGACTTCCTCTAGCCCAGGAATGTGGTTCTGATTAAGGACATCCTATAAGACCCAGGAGGGTCGCCGGGGGAGGAAACTGGTCCCAGCCGCCAGTGAATTTCCATCCTCCAGTCAGATATATGATATTGAAGACCAGGAGGTATGGGGAGTTTATCATGAGGGAGACTGGGAAAGAGAATTAAAGCAAATGGCTGACAAATTGGCTGTCTTTTATGCAAAGTTGACAGGCTAGTGGGGCTCCTACCTGAAAGAGGATATGCAGAGCCCTCCGGCCAAATGGCTGGGCAGGCAGCAGGCTTTTTGAAGTCGGCCTGCATGCCACTCTTTTCACAAGGCCTCTGCTGAGCTGCCTCCTCCTGAAGAAGTGAAGACTTAATTTTTACCTAAATTATCTTAGTTTCGACCACTGTGATCATTCATTCCTCTCCGTAGGGCGTGCGATTTAGGGTGCGCTGCCTGTGCTATGGACAAACAGGGTGCGTGTGCGTTTTTCTCCCAGCACTCTTAGGGATTGAGTCATAAGGGCTAAACCTGCCTTTATTCCATGGAGGCTAGACCTGTCCCTGGAGCCCCTCAGGCCCTGGCTCTCCACGGAGGGAGCCAGGAGGAGGGGGCTGAGGGCACTAGAGGCCCTCATTTGCTCTCCCTGGATTCACCGGAGCCTTTCGGGGTGGGAGGGAAAATGACCGTGGTGTGCAGTGGGCAATGGAGTTTAGAGAGTTTGGAGAGCTTGGAGTTTCCTTACCAAATATCTAAGAATCTACTAATAGTTGTAACTCTAATATGATTTTCTTGTTAATCTCCGTCAAACCGTGAAATCTGATATGTTAGCCATGACTAAGCCATGAAATTTGTCAACTTTGTCTGTGACTTAACAAGCTCTGTTTAAAGAAGAAAAGTCTTAACACAGAGGACTGGGCATTACTTCCCAGTGTGCTTTTCCCAGCGTGTCACTACTATCTTATGACAACAAATAATAACAGCCTGTACACATTTTTTGTGCTGTTTCAAGGACCAAGGGTGGATAAGATAAAAAGACCAAACTTCAGTAATATATTTTTTCTTTGAGGTGATAAATATGCACATGGTAGATCTGCTTAAAGTGGTAGATTATTTGTTTTTGAGAGAAAATAAATGAATAAAACCTTGTCTTTTTAAAGGCATAGTTGCATAAATAATCTCTTCAACATAGTAGAGTAGCCATGAGTGTAGACATTAGGACTTGAAATTCCTTTTTTTTGTTGTTGGCTAGCTGGGTGAGTTGTATAAGTCACTTAACTTTTCCCCCTCAGTTTTCTCTTCTGAAAAATGGGCATGAGACTCCTGGGACCTACTTTGTAAGTTCTCCAAAGCACAAAGAAAGTTACTATTTCTAAAGCACAGAGCTGGGCATCCATGTCCTTTATCCACTTGGAGTACTACTGTAGTTGGTGAGTTATGATCTATACTAATAAAAGGGTAATATGCTAATTAGACTGGGAGACCGGACATCTTCCTACCTACCATCCTACTTTCTTCAGGACAAAGCCACCATGGTGGGGGCCGAGGCAGAGGTGGTTAGGGGCAATCAGGCTGGCAGGAGAGGGCAGTTGGGGGCCATCAGGCAGGCAGGGAACTGCGATGGGGCCTAAACCAGCAGTCTGACATCGCCTGAAGGGTCCTGGATTGGAGAGGGTGCAGGCTGGGCTGAGGATGCCCCCCCCCCCCGCATGAATTTCGTGCACTGGGCCTCTAGTATAATGATAATGATATAAGAGATCATTGGATATCTTTATTACCCAATAGGATATTAATTAAATTAAGTTCATGGCATTGGAGAAAAACTATTATTTTGCCAAAATAAAACTGGGCAGTGTTTGAGTTTTCCACATGAAGGAAGGGAGAGCAGCACAAAGTCATCAAGGTTTTAAGTCATCATTTTATCTGACTGCAGACTCTACAGAACAGAGGTCAGGAGACAGCTGTCCTTCACGCTGTCCCTGCCAAATAAATGCCTTTCTCCTTGGGCTCCAAGAAAAAGAATCCCCAGCTCTTCCCCAGCTGTCTCCTGACCTCTGTTCTGTAGAGTCTGCAGTCAGATAAAATGATGACTTAGAACCTTGATGACTTTGGAGACCATATAGTCCAGTGGGTTTGAAACTGATTTTGATACAAAAGCTCATGCAGTACTCCAGGATCTGAAAGGGCTCTTCTCGGATCCTTGCCAGTTAGATCCGCGTGAGTGACATAACCTGTGAAAACAGACTTGGTTGATCTGTTCATTTTACAGATGACGAACCTCGAGCTGTGGTGTCCCGTGAGTTGCTACAGTTCTCACCCCTGATGTTTGAGTGTCCTTGCCTTACCACTTCCTGTCCCATCGCCCCGACTCCTCCCTTCCCCCTCAGATCGAAGGGAAAGAAAAGCAAGGCATAAGATTCGAGATGACTTTAGTCAACTTGCCCGGCCCTTGCGGAGTTCTTAGACCCTTCCAATGTCAAGAATTTTTGACACCCACCTCCCCCCCTCCCCCCGCAAATAAATTCTATGCAAAATGTTGAGAATGTGTATACATACATTTTTCTATGGAGGAAGTTCTTAACTTTTTCTTTTTCTTTTTTTTTTTTTTTTAAGTTCTTAACTTTTTATCCTATTTTCTTAAAGGGGTTTGTGAGCCTTCAAAGGGTTAAACATGATTTCCTTATAATTCTGCCCCTAAAGTTTTGATTGTGAGCTGCAAGGTTAACAAGTACATTCACTTTCTTAACCTTTCAAGGCAAATGTAGCACATAACCTAATGAGGGCCTGAGGCCCAGGCTTGCTGTAAATTCTTCAGGTTGTTTCTGCAGCTTTAGTTCTCAACCTCAGCTCTAACTGGAACTAGGTTCTAACCATCTTTGAACCCAGAAAAGCTTAAAGTTGATACAATAACGCATGTCTATTTATAGTGCTCCCAAAAAGTGCGTTTATTTTTAGATACAAATATTGATTTACTTGATTAATTTTGCTTTGGTCTTCAATTAGGGCTGCCAGATTTCACAAATAAAAATACAGCACACCCCATTGGATTTGAATTTCAGATCAAGAACCAGTAATTTTTTAGTAGAGCTCTTGAGAAAGGGAAATGGATCAGCTCTTTCAACCATGGAACTTTTTATTGCAAAAATTAAGGGATATTTACTCTAAACAAGCATTGGGCCAGAGGTAATAGACCTGTCCTAAAATTGGCTTGTGGTGATGATTGCACAATTCTATCAGTTTACTCAAGATTGGACTTTACCCGGAAAAATGGATGAACTTAATTTTGTGTTAATTATAGTTAAGAAAATTGTCCTTAAAAAAATTAAGGAATAGCTTTATAACAACGATTGCTTACTTCCTTATTCTGAGTTGCAGACTAATTTGAGGATATGATAAACACCATAAATCCACTCCTTGGAATAAAGCAGGAAAGTGCCTAGATCAAATTATGCATAAACTTTCTAGATCTCCTGGAGCTCATCTCTAGATGCCACCGCCTAGGGCACCCGGGTTCCAGCACTGTGACAATCCTCTGCTAGATCCACTGCTACAGCAAGGAGTTGCTGCTCTTGGTTATCTTGATCAGTCACCAACTATGAGGGTGACCTGTGGTGACACCTGCTACCCTAAGGAGACTGACTGCCTCTCTTACATTTCATGCTGAGAAGGACATGGGGAGAGCAGCACTGTCTTAAGCTGTATTTAGAGCCATGAGTTATTTTGTTTGTTTGTTTGTTTGTTTTTTAGGAAATAATGGCACATGTCTGCTCAAGCAGGCCCATGTTCCTGTCTTGACTAATGTCTTTGATACAAACAAAATATTTGATCTGGGCACTTTCATGCTTTATTCTGAGGAAATTAGTCGGCAACTCAGAATAAAAAAGTAAGTTGGTAGTGGGTAGACTGAGTCAGGAGGCACTTCCATCAAAACACACAGAACCCATCCTGTGGCTTTAGTGCTAGTTGGACGAGAAGGGGGCTCCTCTTCTCTTTTATTGAGGGATGAGTAACCAGTGGAGTGGGGTGGGCTGTGGATGCTCAGCCATAGGAAGATGCCCTGAGAAACTCAGTCTCTCTGTATCAAGAGCTGAGGACTAGCTCCCCCAGGTTTACTTACTGAATTTTACAAAGAACAGCTCATTATTCAGCTCGTAAGAGTCCCTGTTGAGCTCTACAGAGCCTCCAGATGAATACTTCTATTTTTCTGTTATTGTTTGTTTTAAACATTACCTCTTCACCAAAACAAAAATTAATAAGCCTGAAATAACAATGGGAAGAGGGCCAAGTCTCCTCAGAGAGTCCTTTGTTCTTATTCTTTCTCCATTTGAGACATAGTCACACCCTAGCAGCCAGATTTTACTGGTTGCAGGAGAGAAGAGTGAGTGGTTGGAGAATGCAGGGCCAGAGGATCGAGCAGCCAGAACAGGGTGCCGGCTGGCTGGAGTGGGAGCTGCCTGGGAACTGAGGAAGCTGTGCTGGCCTAACTCTGATCGTTTTAACTTCCCTGATTCACATCTCCAACCCCAGGGCGTTGGAACTTCTGGTGAGAGAAACTGCTAGAACCCAAACATTTTCCAGTGAAGCCCCAGCAAACACCAGTCTTCACACACAAACCTACCTGATTCTTCGGACAGACTTGGTCAGAAATCAGTCCTGAGGGGTGTGCAGAAGTCTGTGCCTTGAAGTAGAGCCTCGTCAGAGTCCCCTGTGGAGTTCCAGGGTGCTGCTTGGGAGAGGATATAACTAATTAGCTCATTGGAGAGGACAAACCAATTCAAAGGCCTTCCTGAAGGCTAGCCGATGCATATGCTAATTAAGTGAATTTGATCTTAATTAACTTCTTAAAGGAAGGAGCCCTGAAAAGAAAGTAAATGCCTTGCCTTGAAGAAATTGTCTATAAATCCTTCAATTTTGCTTATTTTAAGTGTCTTTACCCACATTTGTCCAAATACGTGAGGCTTTACCATTTGGGGCCTTTTCTCTGCGGAGTAAGTTTTAGGTCTTTGCTGGAGGGATCATTTCTGTTTGACTCCAGCCTTTTCCACTTTTTTGGCTGATCCTGAATCCAGGAAACCCAGCAACAGTCTTAAGGTTTCATTGTCATTCCTGTGGAAATGAGAATTCAAATGCCCGCTTTGGAACTCTCTCCCTGTTGATGCCTGTTCATTTCTAACTTTCTCCTCCACCTCCTTTTCCACTGCCTGGTCTTTAGGTAAAAGTGTTTCTATTGGTACAGTTTCTCCCCCCACCCCCACCCCCCGTCCTTAAGGGGTCACTATGTCTTACGTGGCTTCAGAGACCCCATGGAAGGCAGTGCTGCCATAGTGGAAGCTCCTGTTCCTTCAGTGCTCCTCCATGGGTACCCCACATGCTCTTGTAAAGTTCTAGTGAGGGTGTGGTTCCCTCACTCCTCACACTTTAAATAGAAGGCACCGCAGCACTACGCAGACTTATATTTTCAAAGACGCTGTGAGGCAAATCCAATACAGACCTCAAACGTTCTATTAAAGCTGTGCATCTCAACCAGAGGTGATATGGGCCAGACTCCTAGACATTTGACAATGTGAGAGACATTTCTGATTGTCCCAACTCGGGGAGAGGGGTGCTACTGGCCTCTGGTGTGTAGGGAACAGAGGACTCTACTGCACATCCTATCAGGCAGGTCCAACGACCAACTTCAGTAGAGCCACGGTTGCAAATCCTGCATTAGAGGAATTATTTTCTTCTTTTTCCTCAAGGCCTGGAAATAAAGAAAGAAAGTGCTCCATTTTGATGAGTGCATGCACCCTGGTGTCTTACATTCCGTATGGACCCAGGAATTGGAGAGGAGAAGAGTCCCATGGAGCAGGGCAAAGTGCAAGGTCGAGGCAGGCCTTCTCCGCACCAACAGCTGTCTCAGCTCCAAGGAGAGACAACTTTGACCAAAGAGAGGACCCAAACATTACAAGGATGTTTAGTTTGTGATAAAAATCATTTTGCAGATTAAAGTGCTTCCTCTTGCCCATAAAATGGTATGTTCTTTAAATAACTCAGAAGTAGGAGGCATGTGACTGTGGTGAGCAGGAGGCAGGACTCAGAGCCTGGCCCATTAATTCCGTCCTTGTAATGGAGCTGTAGTGGTGGTGCTCTCTATGCTGCCCCATGTTCTGCTGGTAAATGCTGCTCGCTGCTATCCACAGGAAGGGATTCAGGGAGTTTCCTGGAACCAGTTTCTCTCTGCATCCCTTGGCTCCATTCTCCCTCACTCTCTGGCTGCTCAACCAGCCAATCTCACCTTCTCTCACATACAAGCCCCCTTAGGAAGAGGGAGGCTCTTTCCCAGGATTCTCAGCAAAGTCACAGTGTCTCTCATTGGTGTTGATTGGGTCAGTTGCTCATCCCTGGACCAATGCTGTGGGGATGCTAGGAGCTGACAGGATGTAGCTGAGGTGACACCCCTGAGCCTCTTGTGACCCATGTGTGCTGGAAGTGGGGCAGATGTATTGCCTTAAAGAAAAATTGGGGGGAGATCATCAAAATAGGAGGAATGGATGCCCAGGACAATAAACACATACCCCACAGACACCCCCCCCCACACACACACACACACTACTTGCTGTTAAGAGGCTTTGGATTCTGCAGTGGAAGACTCAAGTCCTTGCCCTGACTTTGTCCTTAATGCCTGGTTTTGCCATTAACTGGTTGCATAGTTTGAGATAACTCTCTCCCTGCCTCTTTTTATAATTTGCATCATGGAAATAGTAATGCTATTAGGGTGGTTCTGAAAATCAAGGGCACACAAGTAGTCATTTTAGATGCCAATAAATTCAGCTCAGCTTCTAGAATCCAGAAGAATCTAGACCAGCTACAACCCACCCAGCTGGTCCATGGCTGTCACTTCGGAAGCCGGTGTCTAAATTTATCCCAATCCTCATTGTTGCAGGTCAGTGAGGGAAATCTTCTGAGGTCAATGAGTGAGGTAATTGGCTTGCTGTGGATCTTGAAAAAGTCTCTGTTAAATGACATAATTGGTTTTAATTATATAATTACGGCACTTAAAGTGTGGGGGTGAAAGGTTACTATTATATTTAGAAGTGGGATCCCCAAATGAAGCCAGGGTGTTTGAGCCAGTCTTTCTTTGAGTTTCTCTTTGTATTTTCTCAGAGGGAAGTCAGAGTAGGCTGGCCTTGGCCCTGGCCATTTTGGGATGATTATCCTGCATGAGGTAGTGCTGGGACTGCTCACCGCATCACAGGGACCTTTGTAGAGAGACAGGAAAGGGCTTCCGTACAGACCTCATTGTGATCTGAAGTTAATGAGCAGTGGGAACTCAACTGTCAGCAATTGAATCTGATTGGGCAGGGTAATTATATGATTGCCTCTGGTGTTTGCACATGCACGGGATATTTTTATTGGAAAAAAAACTAATTGCTTACTTACTCAGTGGAGGGAAAACCTAAACAAATTTGTGTTGTCATCGGTTAAAAAAGACATCCTTTCTTTGTCTGAAAAATAGCTGCATGCTCCGCTTTTTAGAAGTGAGGGTTTTGCTTCTCTCTGTGTTTGCAGGGCTTGAATGATATGATAATATGAAAATGTAAAGGGAAGCCACTTTGGACTGCATTTTGGTAAAATGACGGCGTACTTATTGCCATGTCTTAAACCATCCCCTTCCATGGTCTCTTTCATGCAAAGGCAGCTAGAACCCGGGCCAACACGCAAGCTACTGGGACTTTCACAGGTTTTGTTTATGTTGCTGTGTCCTCCTGCATGGAGGTCCCTGACAAGATTGGCTTCAGCAGCTTTCTGGGTTTCCTTCTTGCTTCCTCTGCGATTTCCTTGGAGGAAAGGGAAGGGCAAAGTGAGAGCCGAAAGGAAGAAGCCGAAGTGCAGTCCACGGTCATGTTCCGACTGCCCGGATTGAGAACGGCGGGTCACTCACCCGCCATGCTGGTGTGCAGAAAGCAGGTGGCTGGGTCCGTTGCGTAGTTCTCAACTCCGCACTGTGGTTGCTTTTCTGTCTTCTTATAGAACAAACTATTTTCCAAGTTCTTTCCTTTCCTGAGATCCCAACCTGAAGAGGTTGAAACACAACTGGATTGTGGGGATTGGAGGAGCAGCCTGTGATGAGAGCTGCAGACCCCAGACCTGGTTGGGTGGACGGTTATGGGCTGGAGAATGGCTGAGAACAAAGAGCTTTCAGCCCCTCACACCAGCCAGGCTTTCTCATCTCAGATTCTTGCATGTTCTCAGACTCTTGGACACACCCCAGACTTGTCGGGTTAACTAAATGGGTCCTCTGGGTTCTGTGTGAAATGTCACTTCTTCCAGGAAGCCTTCCATGATCACTGACCAGCAGTCTGGGTCGGCTGCCCTTGCTTTAAGCTCCCTGTAAGTTCCTTTGTCCTTTAATTGCTTGTCTCCTTGTTCAAAACGGCTCATGAGCTCTATGAGGACCGGGCTTGTGTTTATCTCTGTCACTCCTATGTCCCCAGAACCTGGCACAGTGCTTGATGAGTGTGTTTGGAATGACTGAATTAGGAGGGGCATGGCCGCTGTGTGTCGTAGGGCATCGTGGTGTGTGCTGCGTGGGCTTCCCTACCCTTGCTGTTAATACCGCTCTCTTGTTGCTTATAATTTTCATTGCCCCAGATGATCCAGCTCTGTTGGAGGCACGGAGGCACAGTCAAATCTCATGCTGTCCATTGATCACCTGTCCAACCTTTGCCTAGAGAGGGAGCCCCCAGTTCCTTCGAGAGATCCACCTTTACCTGTCTTAAAGAAGAAGAGGAGGGAGCCAGCGGGAGGAGCCGTGGCAGTGTAACGCCAGAGCAGGTCCAGTGTTTTCTTGTACCCTTTTGGAGGTGGGTAACTGCAAATGCCGTGGGGAGCGGGCTTGCCGAGAGAATCTGCCTCCGGCCTTGCATTCGGGGGCTCGCGCGCACTTCAGTTTTCCCTGGCGTGTAAGCATTGCTGCTTTTGTATTTAATTCCTAGGCTGTTCCATGATTCCCACCAGCGTAGAACAAGAATCCAAGTTCCTCACCCACAGGAGGCGAATTGTCACATGAGCCTTGTGCTGTTCGTGTCTTGCTTTGTGGATCTAGAGTACGGTTCACTCATTGGTTCCTGCTTCATGACTATTCTATTTCTTATTTGCTCTTTAATATCTATGGTTTTCAATGGTCTTTCTTGCTTTGGTTCACTGGCTTTTGATGTTTTGAATCCCCCCTCCCGGGTCAACTTCCTAGACCATGAGATCCTGAACAATCCTGAGTAGGTGAGATTTTGTTTAGGACTACGCCTCGGTGTTTAATTGTAGCCCTGCACAATTCTGGGGTATGTCTGACCAGCCTTTTCCCTAAGCAGAATATGAATCTATGACCGTGTAGGCCTCAGGCAAGAGGGCTTCCTGCAGAACCCCCAAACCCAGGGCCATCCCTAAGTGTGGACTGCCCGTCCAGCTGTCGTTCCTGGGTGGGTGGGCATTTGCACATGGCAACCACAGCCTCACCGTGGCGGGCAGGGGGAGCTCTCAGAGTTCGGCTGCTTCTTGCAGCGTGGTCTCTCCTCAGTCTGAAGCATTTTCTTCCTTTGCTGGTTCTGAGTCTCAGTTTTCTTTATATCCACCAGTCGCATCTCTGCTTTGGCATAGTAAACATCTAACCTGGAACCTTCCAGGGTTCCTTCAAGAAGGAAAGTTTGAACAACCTCTTCTTTTTTCTTCCCAATGTCTTTTATTTATTTATATTTATTTTTGCATTACAGTTTGCTTTCGATATTATTTTGCATTGGTGTCAGGTGTACAGAAGAGTGGTTAGACAATCATAGTCTTTAGAGTGCCCCCCCCCAATATGCCCAGTTCCCACCCACACCACCCACAGTTGTCGCAATGTTACAGGACACCTCTTCTTAGAGCGGGTGAGCTCACCAATGCTGTGTACTTTGACCCTGGCAGGATGAGCCATGGTGGGCTTAGCCAGGAATTCCAGGCAGAGCGCATTTCGTTTTCGGTTTAGAACAGCCCCAGAGATGCCTCCCCACCTCACATCCTTTCTGGCGGAGGCAGGCGATTACTGCCTACAGAAATTACCATCCGAACAAACAAAAAAATCTTTGCGCGACACCTGATTTATAATTAAACTTGGCGATGCAGTGTCTGAACATCTCATCCTGTGTAGTTACCATCTATTTCCTCTCGAAGAACCTCTGCATGCAGTGTAGTCCCCTTGTCACCTGGTGAAGGACTCATATAAGAAAAGGGAAAGGGAAATTAGAATCAATGATTGCCATCGTAGGTCGAACTCAGACCACTGATAGTTTCTACTGTTTTGTTGGAGAAAACATTTTCATGTCCCTTCATTGACTGATTTACTTATTCAGCAAACAGATTTGTCTGTCTGTTTGTTTTTTAACTTATGGAGTTTTCTTTCATACTTTTTAAATTTATCTGTATTGGTGAAAGTATTACAGATGTCCCCTTTGCTTTTTTTTTTTCTTTCCCATTGACCCCCTTCCTCCCTGCACCCCCCTCTTCCAGGGCTATGCTTACAAGTTCCCGGTTAATATCTCCCTCCTCCTCTTCGCCCCTCCCCACCCTTAACCTGCTCCCACCTTCTCTCTGAAATTCATCAGCCTGTTCATGGTTCTATGTCTCTGAATAAGTGCCCTGCCTGGACCAGGAAGTGCTTCTGAGCATCACCTGGGACCTTGTTAGAAATGCAGATT
The DNA here is from genome assembly GCA_004026665.1 of Murina feae. NCBI lineage: Eukaryota > Metazoa > Chordata > Mammalia > Chiroptera > Vespertilionidae > Murina > Murina feae. The sequence goes on from PVJC01000297.1 coordinate 135,295, forward strand.
CTTAGGCCCCACCCAGACCTTCTGAATCAGAAACTCTGCACGTGGGGGGTCAAGAAGCTGGGTTCGAAAGAACTTCCTGGGGATGATGCTGCTGCACACAACAGTGTGAGAACTGGTGGAGTGAAGCCTGTGAGGGTGAGGTGAGGTGAGGTGAGATGAGGTGAGGTGAGGGCAATAAGCAGTGCACTATCCCCATTGTCCAGGGGCTTGTGGTCCAGTCAGGGCACACAGCATCATCCATCAGTTAGGAGAGTGACCTTCACGAAATGTGAATTACTTCATACACTCACTTCCTGAGTCCCTCCAGGCAGTTCCCTTTGTACGGGAATAAATGTAAATGTGTGGTTTAGGCTTACAAGGCCTGGCATGCTCCATCCCCTGCCTACCTGCCCAGCCTCAGCTGGTGCATTCCCTCCCTGCCCTGGCCCTCTGCCACTCACACTGGCCTTCTTTCCGCTCCCCAGACACCCCCACTGACTGTGGTGTCAGCAGGAATCTGTGTTGAGGAAGATGAAGAACAAGTGAGAGAATTGCCAAGGTTAAATAGCAGGCTTGGTCACCGATGTCTTTTTTCCTATGGCACCGTATTTCTAAACCAATGTCCCTATTGGCTAGTATATCACTATATTGATGCTTACATATATTGGGATCATATGTTAATGTGATAATGAATATTAGTGGCCTCATCTTAGAGTGTAGCCATCTGAGAGGACTTATGGGTCATGAAGGAACCATTAAATGTAGTTTAGTTGAGTCCTAGCATAATGTCGTTGTACTGATTTCTCTAAGAGTCGGTCCTGCAGGCACAGTGCTCAGCATCCACTATAGCTGAGTAAAGTGGCTGGAGGCACGAGATGCTGAGGGTGAACTCCCCTGCGTGGCACCAGCCCGTCCTCGGAGCGGATGCGTGGTTCCTGGGATCTTCGCTTGCTTTTGGGGAAGACAGTCACCATGTCTGCTGGGCTCTGGCTCTGTGGAAGCTTCCTGCTGCATGCCGGTTTTGATCTGCGGGATAGTAAACGTGCCCTGTGATTGGGGAACAAAGCAGCTGTTTGGATCTGTATTAAGTGTGGGGGGGAAATGGTCCCTCGGGAGTCTCTTTACAATACGAAGGGAGCACACATTTAAATAGGATCCGTTAAAGAAAAACCAACTTGAAATAGAGGCAAAGGGTGTCTTAAGGATTTAGGACAAGTAGAGCCAAGAACAGGGGCCATGGTTTGTGTTTGGGTCTGGGTCTGGATTTGATTTTGACTGCCCGCAGCTCTTTCACAATCCCCAGCAATATTTTCTGAGTGTCGCATATGCAGCTTGGGGTATTACTGGCTGTTTAGGAGGCCTCTCACCTGAGATGGTCAGCAGAGGAGGGAAGGCCGGTGTGGAGGAGTTATTCAGGAGGGAGGATGGCGGGAAGTGCTGGCTTCCGGCAGCCTCGGTTTCCCCTGCCTCGTCCAGTTCCTCCAGGAAACCAGGGAGGTCTCCTCAGCATGGGAGCCTCCTGACTTGCCAGGAAGCCCTCAGCTAGTCTGCCCTGGGTGGCTGTGAAAGTGCAGGACAGGCATGCACTTTCCCTGCCCCCCAGGAGCCCACAGCCCGTAGGCCAGGACTTCAGCAAACAACTACAAAGTGCATTTCCACACTTGGAAGGGTAAGGGAGCTGGGACAGGAGAGAGGAGGGCAGGGTCCCTCTGTGGACTCAGGCTGAGAGCTGGAGGATGTGTCTAGGTTGGTGGCATGGGGTGGGGGTGTAAGGGAGAGTGTCCTCAGGGAGCTGGCATCACCTCCCTTACTAGCTGGGCTCTGTCCATAGAAGCAGCCACACAGCAGAAAGTCTGCAGTGAAAACACCCAGTCTCCCTGCAGGATGAGCTGCAGGGGCTGCC